>CM053516.1:3986251-4040324 GCA_028627145.1 Eidolon dupreanum | reverse complement strand
TCCACCTCCAAGCTCCAGAGCATCAGTCCGGGTACCCTCCAAACTTAGATTAAAGCCCAGTCTAGAAAATCTCTAACAAATGAGGATAAAGTGAAAGCTTCCTACTCATGAGTCTAAGTTACATTTATCAACGGCATCCTAGTTCAGTCTCCAAATTCCAACACCATATAAGAATTTTCCTAAGACAAGCCAGGTCAAAGCCTAGTCTGTATTAAATTAGGTGTCCTTTCAAGGTATAGGTAGATCTCAACCTTAAACCACACATTATGTTATTAATCCATTTAGCAAATATTTAAGACGTAGTAACAGGCAAGTCCAATAGAGTGGGAAGAAAAAAACCTACCACCTCTATATTTAATGTTAATAGTGAAAAAAATTGGTGAAAAATGGCAAAATCCTACAGTTTGCATCATGGAGACACTAGGAGATATGATATAATATATAATGACAATAAGTGTAGAGCAGTGGCCAATTCATCAAATGACCATTTGCTGAAATGTTTTTTTTTTAACTGTTCCATTTTTTTTTTTTTTTGTCTTAATAATAATGTTTCACCTATCTTTGCTGCAGCTGCTTGGTGGTGCCTTGGAAGAAACTGGAACAGAGTGAAGATGTGTCTAATGAATACCAGATGCAGAGTAAAATCAGCACACCCAATAGTCTGATATTGCTCTCAGAAGCAGGAGATGAATTAGCAGAGAAGGGTGAGACTTCGGGGCATAAAAAAGATATATGAATGTGTACAGGTGTGTATACACATTTATATATTTTTATATTTATATTAAAGGTATATATATAAGAAAAATAATAAACTATTTTACATATGAAGATTTCTTTTCAAGTGTAAACATTTCCAACGGCTGCATAAATACATCAGCGGGTACTCCCTCCCAACCCCGGTCTCGAATCTTCCACATCCTCACCACCTGAGCCTGTGGGAGGAAAGTGCTCTATACAGCCTCCTGCACTGATTTACCTGTAAACAGTCCCGTACCTCGTCTTCCCAGAAACAGGCACCTTAGACAAGTATGGAGTAATTATTAAACTGGTATGAAGACAAAACAAAAATGCTCTATTAAAACTTTGTAGAATTCTTTAGCTTTCCAACACAAATAGCTTTAAATTTTATAATTAGTTAAAAGAAATAAGAAAACATGATGTATTGCTCATTCTATGAGCTGGCACTTGGTAAATCCACCTGGATCCAAGATGTAAAGCTAAACAAACAGAAGGAAAGCTGAGAATAGGTGTGAATACAGTTAAGGCACCATGTCCTTTCTTTTGCGGAGTAGGGAAGACAAGCCGGGGAACCATCACTCCTTCCTGAGGTAAGAAGGAATGTGGTCTGCCAGGAATGAAAGAAGCTGGGTCTGCTCCCTGTTTATTTCTTCACCTCTTCCCACCCACACCCAGCCCTCCTCCTGGCATCCTCCATCCCCCTGCTCCAGTTCTGTAGACTGAATTTCTAACACCCCACAACTACCAAGTTCTCTCAGTCCTAAGGATTTGCACATCATTTTACCTCTGTTTTTACTTGGCAAGACAAAGCGGTAATTGGTCTTATTTGCTGTTCTGTCTCTAACTCATAGCCACATTCCTGGCATACAGTAAACTGTTAAAAAATAATTATGAAGAAAAAAGGTGGGAAAGGTAGGAAACAGGGAGGAGAGGTGTTTGTACCTGTAATGAAGATCTAGGGCTGCTACAGAAGACGAGTGAAGAGACTGACCGGGAATAAATTACAAGGATCTTCAAGAAGCAGTTCGAGGGCCACCTGAAATCAGAGATCGCCACCTAGCACCGGAACAAGAGTTAAGCTAAGTGATTTCCTCAAACAAGCTGACAACCCAAGAGCAACATTAAATGATTGGAGGTATCCAAGATTGAGAGATCTCAGGCAGGATGCATAAAACACGGGGAAAATAAAGTTAAGACTCCAGTAACAGGGGAGTAGACGTGATATACCACAGTACTTAACTGGAAAAAGAAAGTCGAACCAGATAAGAGGTGATTAACCAGGAGAAAAGAGGAATCAAGGTACTGGCCATCTGAATAAGTGAAAGTAGAGTATGGTAGAAATAAGAGAGCAAGATATTTGGAACAATTCTAGTATTCACATTAGTGCTAGCTAGGGACACACAAAAGCTTAGTGACCCCAATACTGCTTTTGGCAGCACTGACTAATGGAGCAACAGGAAGTTTTCACCATACTCAAAGCACACTTTGCCATCAAGAAATACCTTCTGAATTAAAAAGTCATTATTATGTGTTGAATTGTGTCCCCCACAGACACATACATTGAAGTCTTATCCCCTAGCACCTAGAATGTGACCTAATTTATAAACAGTCTTTGCAGAAGTAATCAAGTTAAAGTGATATTGTTAGGATGGGCCCTTACAAATACAACTGGTGTCCTTATTAAAAAGGAAAAACTGCACATGAGGGCACAGTCACACACTGAGAAGGCCATGTGACAATAGAGGCAGAGATTGGAGTGATGCAGCTACAACCCAAGGAATACCAAGGACTGATGGCCACCAAAAGAAGTTAATCAGAGACAAAGAAGGATTCTCTCCTACAGGTTTCAAAGAGAGCATGACCCTACTGACACCTTGATTTCCAGAACTGTGACAACAAATTTCTGTTATAAGCCACCTAGTTTATAGAACTTTGTTATGGAGGCCCAGGCAACTAATATAGTCATTTTTCCCTGTATCTGTTAACATAATGAATTATCAAAGAGAAAATATAAAATTATAACATGTATTCCACGTTATCCAATTTTTTTTCTCAGTATAAAAAGTTGTCTCAAATGTCTTATGTAGAATCTCTAGGGAATGTTTAACCTCAAAGCACCCAGAAAATATAGACTTTAACAAAAGAAAATCACTTGTGATTTTAAAAGACGTTATATAAATGAATACAGCAAAAAACGATGAACCATGTTTTCTGTCAAAGCCTGAATCATGGTTTTAAATCATCAGGGTGGCTTCATTCTTTCATGCATTCATTCGTTCAACCAATATTTATGGGAAGCCTATTTTGTGCTAAGCACTTTCATAGTTTCCAGAGATATACTCATTTATTAAACAATAAAACCTAAACAAACAAAATATCTACTTACTTTTATGGAGCCAGCATTCAAGCAGCTAGATAAACATAATAAATGAGTAATTTATATAGTATAGTAGAACGTGATAAATGCTATGAAAGAAATACAGTATTAAGGGTGAATATTACTCATTCTTTTGCTAGTTGTTCATTTTTTAACAACAGATACTCAGTGGAATAAATATTTTATAAAGATTCTTTGAAAAAATATCCATATGGCAATGAAAGGTTCAAATTATATAAATTGATCAAGGGAACAGATGTAACTCATACCAGAAAGACCTCAGTGTGTCAATACAGAAAACAGGTAATGCCTGGGAAGAAGCAGTACATCCACATTACAACTGGTTGGTGGTACACCAAAATTAACTAAATGGGAAAACTTTGAGTAAATTTGACAAACCTTTAGCTAGACTGACCAAGAAAAGTGAAAACTCAAATTATTAAAGTCAGGAATCAAAGAGACATTATAACTGACTTTACAGACATGAAAATATCATAAGGGAATTCTATGAGCAACTGTATGCTCACAATTAAATAGCCTGAATAATATGGAAAAATTCCTAGAAAGACACAAACTACTGAAACATCCTTAAGAACTAGACAATCTGAGTAGAGCTATAATAAAGAGATTAAAGTAGTAATAAATTTTTTTCCATACACAAAAAAAATCCAGGACCAAATGTCTTCACCAGTGAATTCATCTAAACATTTGATGAAAACACAGCATCGATCCTTCACAAAGCTCTTCCAAAGAAACTGAAGCGGAAGAAACACTTCCCAACTCATTCTATGATGTCATCTTACCCAGATTCCACAACCAATAAATATATCACAAGAAAAGATACAGATCAATATGTCTTAAGAGTACAGATGCAAAAATCTTCAACAGAATATTAATAAATTGAATCCAATATCATAAAGGATTATACACCACAAGCAACTAGATTTATCCCATTGACACAAGGCCAGTGCAACATGTGAAAATCAAATAATGCACAATATTGATAGAATATAGAATGAAAGATCATCTCCATAGATGCAAAAAAAAAAAAAAAAAAAAAACACTTGGCAAATTCCAACATTCTTTCATTATAAAAACACTCATCACACTATGAAAGAAGGGAACTTCATTTTATAAGGGCCATTTACATAAATCAACAGCTAACATCGTACTAAGTGGTAAAAGACTAAATGCTTTTCCCCTACGATCAAGAGCAAGACACCAGTCTTCACTTGGCCACTTCTATTTAACATTGTCCTGAGGTACAAGCCAGGGCAAGTAAGCAGAAAAACATTTCCCGAATTGGAAAGATGTAAAAACAAATGTGTACAAGAAGAAATTTAAAATATGTTACTTGCAGAATTTTATAAATTGTAAAAAGAGAAAACAACCTAACTTTCAACATGAGAAAAAATAAATAATACATACTTTGGTTCATAAAATTAAATCTTCAGAAGCTAAAATGAATGAACCATACCTCAAACCAAATAATTCTTAAAACAATTCTTACGAAAAAGCCGAGTTGAAAATACACTAAGAAGTTACTTATGTAAATATTAACAGCATGTTAATATATATCATTTAAGGACACTTACATATATATTAGGTTGACCTTTTTAAATAGGTAATATTTGGCCATTTTTAATCTATAAAAATGACAATTTTATATGCTTCAACCTTATAAGTATAAAAGCACACATGAGAATGATACATATAAATACAGAACATGAGAGATTTTTAAGAGTCTTTAAAAAATGCTTTAACGCATTTTGAAATTTCAAAGCCATAAATGTCTACTATCAGGAAAAATCACTGATGTAAAGGAAAAGAATATTTCTAAGTTATTTTTGAAAGTTAGATGTTACTATCAATGCTAAAGTCAAATAAGTGGAAAAAGCAACAAGTTATTAAGACAATCTGTCTTTGTGAACCAAAAAATAAATAAAAGTATAATAATTGATATAGAAAACTTAAGCGATTTCAATCCATGGGTTAAAGCAGCAAGATAATTGCTAAATTTTTGGAAAACATACTATGATATCAAACTGAGGATCTTAATTTTTGAAAATAACAAAGCCTAAAAACTGAGCATTTGGACATTCCCATTAATAGATTCACATATGTAAGAAAAACTCAATGTGGTAGAATAAAAAACAAATCCATGCCACTCAAACTTACGTAAAGACCCGTTATTTTTATCAAGAATTCAAATTGAAATTAAAATTATTCATGATGGGGTCAGGTTAATTATCTGATCCCTATTTACTTCAGTGTTATATTAAAAAAAAAATTTATTCTGAAACATTACAAAAATAAATCATAAAAACCTAGAACTTCAAAATATGATTCTAGAATGGAGGGTCAAAGCTCATTTATTTTTCAATGTTCACTATGGTGAAGACTTCACGGTAAAAAAAAATAATTAGAAGGTGGTGTCTTGTTTTTGTTGTTATTGTTAATATTGTTTCTAGACACCAACAGCAAAAGCTAAGCATATAATCTGACTATCACAGAACCGTAAGAGGGAAATAAAAGTCCAAATGAAATAGCCACTGTAGACAACAATAACAAAAAAATACATGCATTCACTATGCAATCATACACAATTATACAATAGACCATTATAAAATTCTTTGAATTGAGAAAAGTTTGAAAATTCACCTCCAGTACAGTAGTTAAGATCACAAAAAGCAAGTTATCCTATATATTTAACAGATGGCTACAAAATGTTCAAAAGTCATAAACAACCACCAGAAATCAGAACCTTATGTTATGCTGATGTCATCCAATTCCTCACCTTCTTCTCAGAACCAGCCTTCTCCAGTATCTGCCTCCTAAGCTTCCTTTCCCTCATCATTTAAGCTCATTTATAATTATCTGCAGCCCTTTTTCTCCCACCATCACTGGTCTGAAACTGCACTTTGGTGGCCATCCTATGTGTGCTTTTCAGTTTTATAACTTTTCATTCTCCTTGATCTTCTGCTGCTTGTTATTATTATAAGAGAATTCCAAAGAACCCCAAATGCAGTGAGCTATACCCATCTCGATTCTATCCTCAATTAAATGAATGGAGAGCTAAATAGTATGAAAACTGCAACAAAGCCCATATCCAGGCCAACTTCAAATGTTTGCTGCCACTGTTCCACTCGCTCCTCTCCAGCACACATGCACACACGCACACACACGCGCTCTGGGGGTCTGAGAGAGCCAGCTGTGCTCTTGTCTATGGAAGTAAATATTATTTACTTCCTTTTGTTCTGTTTCTTTATACAAAATGTCTGACACACCATACAGATATTTTAAGACATACAAAGAAGAGCATGTGGCCCTTTGTAAAGAAACCATCAATAGAAGGTCATATAGACATGGCCCAGAGATTGAAATGACTAAATAGGGAATTGAAAATATCTAAGATATAAATACTAAAGGATCTAGTGGAAATGGTGACAGTATGTGTGAATAGATGGGGAAATTTGAGCATAGAGAATCTATGAAAAAGTAGCCAAATGAAAATGCTGGAAATGAAAAGTATGATATTAAAAATGAAGAGTTTCCCAGCTAAGTGTACTCACAGCCTAGATACAATAGAGAAAAGGATCAGTGAATTTCAAGACAATAGAGAGTATCCAAAGAGAAATACCAAGAGAAAAGAAAAGAAGAAAAAAACAAAGACAAATAAACAAAATTGTGCCCCAGATTTGGGGGATACTATCCAATGCTCTAACATAAATGTAACTGAAATCAAAGAGGACATACAAATGGCCAGTAGACATATGAAAAAATGCTCAACATCACTAATCATCAGGGATTGCAAATTAAAACCACAATGAGATATCACCTCACACTTGTCAGAATGGCTATCATCAATAAATCAGCAAGTGTTGGCAAGAATGTGGAGAAAAGCAAACCCCTGTACACTGTTGGTGGGATTGCAAATTGGTGCAGCCACTGTGGAAAACAACATGGAGGACCCTCAAAAAAATCCAAACTAGAACTACGCTATGATCTAGCTATTCCACTTCTAAGTATTCATCTTAAAAAATCCTCATTTGAAAGGATATATGCACCCCTATGTTTACTGCAGCATTATTTGCAACAGCCAAGATATGGAAGCAACCAAAGTTTCCACCAATAGACAAGTGAATAATGAAGTGGTACATATATATGACAGAATATTACTCAACCATAAAAATAATGAAATCTTGCCATTTGAGACAACCTGGATGGACCTAGATGGTATTATGCTAGGTGAAACAAATCAGAGAAAGAAAACTACCATATGATTTGACTCATATGTAGAATCTGAAAAACAAAAATGAATGAACAAACAAAACAGAAATGAACTCATAGAAAATATTTTGAGGAACCTCAGATAGGAGAGAATTGGAGGGGTGGATAAAATTACCAGTTATAAAAACAGAGGGATGTAAACTATAGATAGGGGATATAGTCAATAATATTGTAATAACTAGGTATGGTGTCATATGGATACTAGACCTATTGGGGTGATCACTTTGTAAGTTATATAAATGCCTAATCATTATGTTGTACACTTGAAACTGATATTGTATGTCTACTATTATTGAAAAATACAAACATTATTTTAAAAAAATTTTAGAGAAGAAAATGGAACAGAAAAAGAAAAGTTCAAAGAGATAATTATCTGGAACTTTCAAAAGTAATGAAAATATCAATAAAAGTAATGAAAATAAGAATCTGAGCAAACCTCAAGCAGGATTATTATGATGAAAAAAACTATGCCTAGGCACAAAATAGTCAAAATGTTAACATCAAAGAGAAAATCTTAAAAGCAGCAAGAAAACAACATACAAGGCAACACTGATATGAAGGATGGCTGATTTCTCACCAGGAACTATGAAAGCAAGAAGGCAATAAAACTAATATAAAAAAACAAAACAAAACAAAACAAAAAAAAAACAAAAAAAAAAAAACAGAATTCTATATTCAGGGAAAGTATCCTTCAAAAACAAAGGTGAAGACATTTTCACAAAAGCTGAAGGAGTTCAGTAATGGAGGAGAAAATTCTTTGGGCTGAGGAGAATTAAGACTGAGTGGAAGGCAGGGTTTTCAGAAAACAATGAAAGGCAGCAGAAAGGGCTAATTTTAAAGAGGAAAAAAAAATATTTCATGAGGTTTACCTATGAAAATACAGCAGTTTTAAACAACTAGTACATCATTTCTCTAAATTGAAGATTTTTCTTCTCACCCTAAGAAAATTTCAATTTTAAGCCAAAAAGTTAAATATAGCCCATGAACATTATTTTTAAATGCTTAAGCTTTACAAAGGCAATAAACTTAATGTCTAAACAATATTTATGATACCAAATTTTACTGAGTATCTAACAGGAACCAAGTACATATTATTTATAAGTTCTACAATTACCTTGAAAATGGTATTACAAAACATTTTACAAATGAGGAAACAAATTAGAAAATTGGATTGAGAAGTTAAACTTTTTGCCAAAATCACTTGGCTTTTAAGAAGCAGAAACTTGGGTTTGGGATTCAAATCCCAAACTGCCTGATTATAAATCTCATGCCTTGCGTCTCATGCACTAATTATTATAGCAATGATAATTTGTATAGAAAGTCAGTTAAATGTCCAGTGCAGATTTGTATTTACTCAACCCATGTTAAATTTTGAGTATATTATACTATACATTCTTGATTTATTTATACAATATATCACAAACCTGTGGCCATGTCTCTACAAATAGACACATTTCATTTCTCTTAATGAAGCATTTTTCCTTTGTAGGTATGAATTTTAATTAATTTAATCATTCCCTTTGAAGTTTTTAACTGGTTCCAATTATTTGCTACTTTAAATAATTCTACAATGAACATTTTTGAGCACACAGTTAAGGCCTTATCTAATTATATTCTTGAGATAATGTCCTCGCAGTAGAATTCTTGGATTAAGTAGCTTTCATATTTTTACTTTTCCGTTTTCCAGGTTATCCCAAACTCTTTCCAACACTAGTATTTTCTCTCTTGGATTCCTTGCCAAATGAAGTACAAAATGATAAGCAATGTTTGCTTTAAAATTCTCAGATTATTATTCAGATGTTTCAATATGCCCCTGTCATGTTTCAGCCATGGTATCATGTTAATAATATTCTTCAATATGCCAGGATTATGGAAACATTCGCATTCATTTTCTTCTACTACCTCACAGATTACATATTTCACATTTAAATTTTAATTCATCTGCAGGTTTTATTTAGTACGGTTGTAAGGAGTACATTTAACGTATCTTTTATTTTTGTAATGCGTGTGGCCAGCTGTCCTGGTGGCATTGCTCCTCCTACGTGATGACCTGCAATACCAACCTTCTCTTTAATTAACGCCCCCTGTACCTACCTGTACCTTATTCCTATGCTCTTCTTCCATTCACCTGCTTTAGCTCATCAATTTCTATAAGTTTCTATTTCTTTTTTGATCCAATTCCAGAAAATTCTTTCAAAAAAATTTTAGCATAATCACAGCAGAGGTTACACATGTTACCCTATGGGGCCCTAGCAGAAATTAAAAGTAGTATTTCAACTCCAGAGTGAAGAGCAAGCAGCTGTAGTAAGATAAAACACACAGAAAATACAGCCGAGAAGGGAGGCTGGAGCCACCTTTAAATGGTTATCATTTCTACCCCTGCACACTCTCCTTCACAGAGAACCAACAAATGTTTACTGACTCCTGAATGACCAATGACCTTCTTAAGAAAGTGCTGAACAATTGTAAACGCATAATGTAGAAATCTCCGCGTTTAAAGGGAAATGAGAGTGCTGTTGATAAATGAGTTCAGAAAGAGCTGTGAAAAGTTTTGATTCATCATCTTGTATATTTAAATCCAAAATCTGAAGGGCTGTTATTGCCACGATGACCTTGGAAGACCCCTCAAAAACACACGTGCTACCGTGGCACCTCTAGACTTTACACCCAACTATGGGCACTGAAATACCTTACACCTGAAAGAAAATGCTCTAAAAATGAACTGACACATGTTGGTTGATATGGATGGTCTAAGGAAGTTGTTGCCGTATATTTAAAAATCAGCCTGACCAAATCACATTTTCTCATTAACATGTATACATTATATATTTATGTATATTATCTGTTATGTATATATGTATGTATACATACAATGTGCATTGTGTATGTTATGTGAGCATATATTATGTGTGTATTATGTGTGCATACATTATTATGTGTGCCTTATGTCTGTATTATGTATGTATACATACATTATTGTGTGTGCATTACATATTACATGTGTATTTGTATACATTGTATGTACACAGACATTATACGTATACATATTTCCATTAAGTTGTATACAAGGCTCCATGAAAAGCATTCATGTGGCCGACTGATTCATTTCCCAGGGGAGACCTGCAGCAACAGAAAGTGCCATTGGCAACATACTTTTCCAGAAAGTTATGCTACAGGTGAGACGCAAAGCAAAAGTCTGAGCTCGCTCGCAAACTCTCAAGTGAAAAGTTGCTGCTTCTTGGGTGCAGAAACAGGGAAGTAAGTTAAGCCCAACCAGAGGGAGAAAGAAAAGGCATCTTGCTCTCCCCTCCAGGCCCTCATTTGAAATCCCTGCGTGGGAGGCAGTGTCTGTTCGGAAGCAGAGACAGCCGGCGAGGCACTGCATGAGAGCACCTTTAATTCGGCTCACAGTAATCTTTTGCACAATTACCTCTCCTGAATGAAACCATCTTGGATATGGATAAAAGTATGGAGGACAGTGACTTAATTTTTTGATTAGAAAAAGGAGCAAGCGGGAGAAAGAAAATGATTTATAATAAGTCCATGGGAACATTCTGTATCTATCTCTTTTCTGATTAGAGAGGTGGCATGAAGCCTGGCTCATTAGGCAGAAGTAATGAGCCAGTCTATGTGCCATCTCTAATTAGAGAAAAGATACAGTAGGTACAACTGTACCTATAAATTGATAGAATAAAGATAAAAAATTTTAAATATCCTTTTCTCCTGTAGCTCTCTGATGCCCAGAACTTGAGAAAATTGTAATAAAAATTAAGTAACATTTGAAATAAACCCTTTTCCAATAATGTTTTCTAATCAGAAGTTAAATGTATTTTTACGCAGTTTAAAATGAATATAATATTCAGTCCACACTGTCTTTTTGAAGCATATATCAAAGTAGAATAGAAGCAAGTCATTTCAACCCCGCAGTGCATCATGGACAAATTTATGGTACTACTGAATACAATAAGCAACATTTGGTGCAATAAAACATTTTTTGGAAGTACTGACAGAGCTTAAATATTGAAACAAGACTCACAAGATTTAATGTGTTAAGAAATTCTACATGCAGAGTACTTTATCAAATTCTTCGATATACAAATTACTCAAATCAAATTTCCAAATTTGTAGGTTCCTTAAAATTACTTCTTCATGTAAGCTTAGCTTGATCAAAGAGCATATACAAATTAAAGTAATAGAGTTGTTTATGGACATATTTTTTAGATCTCTCAACAATCTAATGGAGACATACTGTTCTCCTGCTTTACAATAAGAAAATAGATGTTCAAAGAGGTTAATAATAACTGCCATTTACTGAACATTTACTATTTGATGGGCAATATATTTTACATATAAATTAGTCATGTAATTCTTATAATGTCCTTAGGATACATCAAAACATTGTATAATAGAATAGAAAACTGAGACTTAAAAAGATATACTACTTCCAGTTTTATTGAGAAATAATTGGCATACATCACTGTATATATTTAAGTCATACTAGTATGACATAGAAACATGATAGTGTTTTACATATATAATGAAATGATTACAATAGATTCAGCTAACAGCCATCTTCTTAAAAAGAAAAAAGGAAAAAACAATCTCATTGTGACGAGAACTTGTAGGATATACTCTTTTCTCGACTCTCCTATGTGTCATTCAGCAGTGTTATCTGTAGTCATCACGCTGTACGTCACTTCCCCGGTACCAATTTATCTTATAAACGGAAGTTTGTACCTCTTGACCACCTGCCTCCAATTTCCCTTTCCCCTCTGCCTTTGGTAACCATAAGTCTGATCTCTTTTTCTCTGAGTTTGAATTTTTTTTTCTTTTTTTTCTTTTTTGCTGTACACAAGCTTTTTAGTTTGACAGAGTCTCACCTGTTTATTCTTTTTTGGTTGTTTGGACTTTAGCTGTCATATTCTTCCCCTTACATCCTCACCCCCCCCCCAAAAAAAAAAGATTATCAGGATCTATGTTAAGAAGTTTTATTCCTCTAGTTTCTTCTAGGAGTCTCATGGTTTCATGAAACTTCATGTCTTTATTCCATTTTGAGTTTATTTTTGTGAGCAGTATAAGATATGAGTCCAGTTTTATTCTTTGATGTGAATATCCAATTATCCAAACACTATTTATTGAAGAAATTGTCTTTTCTTCACTGAGTATCCTTGGCTCCCTTGTCAAGCATCAGTTGACCCTGTGCTTGTGTTCATTTCTGGGCTTTCATTTCTGTTCCATTTGGTGCATTTGTCTGTTTTTATGCCAGGAACACACTGTTTAATAATTGTATCTTCATAGCATAGCTTGAAATCAGAAAGTGTGATGCCTCCTGCTTTGTTCTTTTCTCAAGATTTCTTTGGCTAGTGGTTGTTTTTTTTATACTATTGCAAATAGAATCCATTTCTTTTTTTCCAGAAAATTTGTTGCCAGTGTATAGAAATGCCAATTTTTGATGTTAATTTTGTATATTGCGACTTTACTGAATTTATTGATTAGCTCTAACAGTTTTTTGGTTAAGTCTTTAGGATTTTCTCTATATGAAATTACGCCATCTACAAATAGAAACCATTTTACTTCTTTTTCAATTTAGATATGGTTTCTTTTTCTTGCCTGATCGCTCTAGCTAGGACCTCTAGTATTATGATGAATAAGCGTCCTGAGGGTGGCACCCCTGTCTTATTCCTAATCTCAGAGGAAAAGCTTTCAACATTTCACCAATTGGTATGATGTTAGCTATGGGCTTGCCACACATGGCCTTTATTATATTCATCAGGAGGACTGTCTTGTAGTTTTATTTTCTGGTAATGTCCTTTTCTGGTTTTGATATCAAGACAATGCTGGCCCCACAAATTAAGTATGAGAGTATTCCATCTTCTTCAACTGTTTGGAAGAGTTTGAGAAAGATCGGTTCTAATTCTTCTTTAAATGTTTGGTAAAATTTATCCATGAAGTCATCTGGCCCTGGGCTTTTCTTCGCTGGGACATTTTTTTTTTTATTATTATTACAATTCAATCTCCTTGCTAGTAATTGTTCTATTCAGATTTTCTATTTCTTTCTGATTCAGTCTTGGTAAAGTATATGTTTCTAAGATATTTTTTAAAATTTCTTCTAGGTTGCCCAGTTTCTTGGTATATAGTTGTTCACAGTAGCCTCTCATGACCCTTTGAATTTCTCTGGTGTCAGTGGCAATGTCTCCATTTTCATTTATAATTTTGATTTTGGTCCTTTTTCCATTTGTTAGTCTAGCTGCAGGTTTCTTAATTTTGTTTACCTCTGCAAAGAACCAATTCTTGGTTTGATTAATCTTTTCTATTGTTTTTCTGTTCACTATTTCATTTATTTCTGTGCTAATCTTTATTATTTGCTTTTCCCTGCTAATTTTTGGTACAGTTTCTTCTTTTTTCTAGTTTCTTAAGGTGTAGGGTTAGGCTGTTTATTTGGGATCTTTCTTGCTTCTTAGTGCAGGCATTTATTGCTACAAAATTTCCCTCTTAGAACTGCTTTTGCTGCATTCCACAAGTTCCGGTATGTTGTATTTCCATTTTTATTTACCTCAAGAAACGTTTTTATTTGCCCTTTAATTTCTTCTTTGATCCATTGGTTGTTTAGGAGAGTGTTGTCTAATTTCCACGTGTTTGTGAATTCTCCAGTTTTCCTCTTGTTATCAATCCCTGGTTTCACGCCATTGTGGCCAGACAAGATACCTGGTTTGATTTCAGTCTTCTTAAATTTGTAGGATGGGATCGCAGGCCTGTCGAGCTCATTGTCTGAGGACCTGAATCAGGCCGGAGTGTTCCCTGAGTTCTCCGGTCAGGTGAGACACTGGTTTTGCTCTGCAGTCAGGTGAGGAGGCCATGGCTGTACCCTCAGTTTTAGTCCCACTGCAGGCAGGGCTGCTGGGTGGGCTACGCAACTCTCCATGTCCTCTGAATAGGTTTTGAGCTTGGACAGGCTGAAGGCTGCATTCAGTGACAAGCAAGGCTACAAATCAGATTCCCTTCCCAGATGCAGCGAGAAAAGCTACTCTAAAGCCAAGAAAGCTTTCTGGTTTCTTACCTGAGGCCGACCCACACTCAAACTATCTCTTCTGCCTGCCACCCTCTCAGCTGAAGTGTTGCTGACAGCCCTTCTGGTCAGACGGAGCTGAAGACACTCTCCACCGAGGGTGACACTTTGTCCCAGCTCCCTTGCCTGGGTGGGAGAGGGAGAGGCAGTTTGAGGCTACTCTCATTTTCTCGAACAGGCTCTCTGGCTGGAAGGGGCCAGGAGCAGCCCGCAGACCTGGCTATGAGTTAACGCCCCTGCCTGTGGATGGGCGAGGAGGGCTCTGCGCCCAGTACTGGCTTTGCTCTGGGGACCATCAGCTCTGCCTGCGGCCGCTTAGCTCAAGTGCCACTGGCGGTCCTGCTTCCTGGATTGTTGCCAGCCCTCCTCGTCAGATGGGGCCGGAAGACGCTCTCTACAGCAGGTGGGGCTGTCACCAGCTCCTTGCCTCGCTGTGAGCAAACTGGGCTCTAAGGCCAGCAAAACCAGTCTGAGGATGTGGATCAGGCAGACTGGCACCCCGCCGAGGTCCCTGGTCAGAGCGTGCCCCAGAACGGGTCCTGCGCATGAGCGAAGCTGCTGGTTGGGATCACGTGGGCGCTGCAGGGATGGGCGCTGTCTACCGAGATCCGCGTGCTGGTGGCACAGGCTGCTCCCCGCCTTTCCATCACAGCCAGGGCCCTGGTGGGGGAGCCTCACACACGCTCCCGCAGTCTCTGTGGTGTGACATCAGAGTAGCCGTGCCTGTAGAGCCAGGGGGCCGGCTGGCCCCCCTAGATTCTGTTTTCCCATCTCAGGAGCTGAAGACTCAGGTGATGTGCTGTCTGGTGATGGGTCATCGTGTCCCCACGTAGCCACGGCTTCTTCTCTCACCATCTCACTCATTCCTCGGTTTCTGTGGTGCAGCGGGTGCTTCGGCCTTGCCCGGTGTTCTGGGGTTCTCTCAGGAGTGTCTTGTTCTCAAATGGTTGTTAATTGTTCTTCTTGTGATGGGGAATGAAGTCAGTAACAACCTGTGTCACCATCTTATTGACACTACTCCAAGGTTTTGTATTTTGATCAAATGCTCTCAACTGGATTGGATTCGATCCTAGGTTTGTTTAACACTAAGACGTAGCAATTTAACCATGGTGTTTTAGAATACATTTTGACTATCAAAAATACATAGCTTGTTTCGTTAAGCCAGATATGTGTCTAGATTACTCAGATCATAGGAGAAAACAAACTGAAATTTTGCATTATTTAAAAATTAGTAATAACAACACATATAAATATCTATGTGACAATTCTAAAGCCATGGTCATTTATACATTTGCTGCAAACATTTGAAAAGATTGAATGCCTACCATGCACAAATTGACAGGACTGTTACACTATTAGAATTAAAATTTAGCAAGGTCATTGAACTTAAGGGTCATATAAAAATCGACAAATCTATAATAGAAACAAAATTAGAAAAAGTTCAAATAGCATACTAAGTAAAATTGCATGAAAAAAGAACCAACAACTACATATGATTAAGCCTTACAAATATGAGTAAAATCTCTATTCAGAAAACTAAAAATATTGATGAAAGAAATTACAGAATGCATTATATTCATGGAAAGACTTGATACTGTATAAATATTCAGTCTCCCAACATTCAGTTAATGATTTAAAATCCCAGCAAAATATTGTGTGAAGTTAAAAAAAAATCTGCTTCCAAAATTCATATAATAGATAAGGCAAGCTTCAAAGAAAAAAACAAGTGGAGAAATAAGACACTTCCAGATATTAAGACTTTCGTGAAGCTACAATACTGAAAACTAAAAGGTTTGACTCAAGTATAGGCAAACAGATCATTGGAGCAAAATAGAGAGCTCAGGAACAAAGCCGCCTTCACATAACAGATATGATTTGTGGCAAAATTACCACTGCAGAGAAATTATGATGTGTTTAAAGAAAGCGTTCCTGGTTCTATTAGAGATTCAGATAGGAAAAAATGAAACTTGACCGCTATCTCTCATACCACACCCAAAGATCAATTTCAGATAAGTAAAATAAGATAAGTAAAATAACACTTCTAAAAAAAAGTATAGGAGAATATTTTAATTATGTCAGGGTTTGCAAAGATATTCTAAACAGGACATAAAAAGCATTAAGAATAAAAGAAAAATTTATAAATTGGACTTTATTAAAATAAAGAACTTCTGTTGATCAAGGAATGCCATTAAGAGAAAGTATAAGCCACAGCCCAAAAGAAATGTTAGCTACCCATGTATCTGCCAAAGAACTCAGATTCAAAATATTGAAGAGTTCCTATAAATCAATAATAAAAAGATAAACTAATTTAAATAATGGCAAAAAACTTAAATAGGTACTTTACAGATAAGCATATCCACATGACCAATAAGCACATGAAAAGGTTCTCAATATCATCAATCATCAGGAAATGCACCACACACCCACCAGAATAGCACACAATAGCAACATATGACAATATGACATGTCACTAAGGATGTGGATCAACTGAAATTCGCATGTATTCTAGCTGGAACACCCATTTTGGAATATTAAACAAGTATTTTCTAAAGCCAAAGAAATATTTCCAAAAGCTAAAGAAATAACACACAATGATAAATTTCACAGGCATAGTGCTGAGCAAAGGTAATTAGACACAAATGAGTGCCTACTGCATGAATTAATTTGCATGACAGTTCAAGAAGAGGCAACAGTCATCTATGGCGATAATCTATACTGACACTGTTCTCTGTGTGCCTGTAGAGGTGGCAGTCGCGAGGAGTCTTTGAGATACCGGAAGTGTTCCATGCCTTTCTGGATGAGACTACACAGGTATGTACACAGATTAAGAATTCATCAGACTGCACCCTTAATATTATGCATTATGTTGCATGCATGTTTTTGCCTTAAAATTGTAAAACAATATTTTAAAATTCCTATAACAAAGTTAGTAGGCTATCTAAAAACTGGAAAGAACACACACAACGTAATAGTCTTAACATTAATGAGCTGTTACAGATAAGAAGTTCCAGAATATAAATATGGACACACAACGAATACAATGTGAATGATCAAGATGTGTGGAAAGCTACTAAAAATCACTAATGGACGAATAATTATTAGGTAGCATCCAACATTTTTCAATGGCAAAAGTGAAAAAACGAATAATTTGTAAGGTCGGTTAGTGTGTAAGAAAGAAAACACCTGCCTATATTTTTAAATAAGCTTATACACCTTTCTGGATGAAGTCTGTTGTTATGCATGAGGGTAATCTTTCTAATACGCATTAAATATAAAATGATCAGATACTTCAACCTATTAAACATCTATGAACTTGGGGGATAATTATAATATTAATAATAGCATGACATAGCAATATGGTTTAGTATATACAAGGCGCAGTTCATTCATTTGACAAATACTGAACAACTACCACGTGCCAGATGCTGGAAGATCAATAATGCTTTTCATGACGAAGCCTCATTCGATCCTCATGATGGAATTGTAATACCATCATTATTGTCATCATTTTAGATTTGGAGTAACTACAGTTTAAAGACATTAAAAGATGTTCCAGGCCACATGGCTAGTAAGGGGGAAGATGGGATTTGAACTCAGGCAGCTTGACACCAAAATTATAAGGTCTTAAGTTATTGTGCCATCAGATAAGTGCTTGAATGTGTATGTGTATACTAAATCAATAGATAGCTATATAGACACCTATAATTGCTGATAATATTGAAATATTAGAAATAACCTGCATGTTCATTAATAGGAGCTTATTTAACAAGTTTTTGTTATAGCTATACAATTGTGCATGATGCAGTGATTTTAAATAGGAAAGCATTAACATGAAATGTCCATAACATTTCGAGGGGAAGTATTTATTTTTAGAGGATTAGAGGACTCAGGGAAAGCATTTATATTGTAATGTCATTTTTGGAAAATTATATTTATAACCATATTACTATCTATATGTACTAAAATTTTGGAAGAGTATAAAATCTTAATTAGCTATGAAGGTAGAAAAATGAAATAACTATTTCACAGAGTTCTGTATTATTCGGATTATGTCCCTGTAAGAGAAGGGGGAGAAGGCCATGTGACGATGGAGGCAAAGATTGGGGCCGTACAGCTAGCTACAAGCCAAGGAATGCTAAGAATTATCAGAAAGCAAAGGGCAAGAAACAGATTCCCCCCAGCCCCTGATCCTCTGGAAGGAACGAACACTGTGAATCCTTGATTTTAGACTTCCGGCATCCAGAACAGCGGGGAATAAACTCTGGTATACTAAGCCACCACCCAGTTGCTGCTTACTTTGTGACAGCAGCTCTAGGAAACATGTACACCTAGGCATTTTAACATACGATTTTTTGACACATTCAGTAACACTGTAATCGAATAAATAATTTTCTGAAGTCAGAACCTTACCGCTTGAACTCTGTCCTATTTGTGTAGCACTGGAGGCGAAATCTGTAATTGAGCCACTCAGAGTTCTCGCATCAAAAGCTGTATTATCTTCCTCCAGACCATTGATGAAGAAACTGATTTTTGTCTGATGCACCTGTAGGAAATTATCGCCATTATTAATTGTATAATCTTTAATTCTATAATAACTACATTTCAGCAGTCTATCTCAAGTTAATTTCCTACTTCTCCACTTTCTTCATTTGGGAAGAAAATAATTCAGTTTAATTTCTCAATAATGTATTTGTGTGTTTATATATCTAGATATACACCTCTACGTTGGGGTTTTGTGCTGTGATGCTAGGTATACACTATCAGGTATTCATAGGTATACGTATTTGTTTGTTGCATATATTTAACAACTCTGACTGCCATGTTTTCATACATTTTTTGAGGATTTGTTGTTTCTTTAGGTATCACTTAAATTTGGTATAGCCATGTTTGGAAATAAACACAAATAAATACAAGAGGGAGAAATATTCAAAACCAGATATACCAAAAAGAATATATAACATATAGATATGATTCAATTTAAGTTGCTAATACAAAATACTTCTCATAAACTTTACTTTCTAAGTGTTAGCAATTTCCAGCTGTACTTCCTCGATACAGAATAAAATAAAAATGTGCCAATCATAGTAATTATTCAGGGAAACTAACAACTCTATACCAGGGGTTAGCAAACTTCTACACATAGCCAGACAATAATTTTTTTATTAGTATTATCATCTGCAAGCAAATGATTTGACTTTGTGGTCCCAACAGGCCGGTCACTGCTCCTGAACTTCACTGTTGTAACAGAATAACAGCCACAGACCACGTGTAAATGACTTTTATAAACACAGGCGGCCAGCCAGATTTGCCCCACAAGTTATAGTGTGATGATCCCAGAATTATACCATTTAAAGATATGACATTTTTGTTTGTGTGAAGTAATCCCTGAATAGCAACTCAGAGTTTTATGCAGACTACTTCGTAGGTGGTATCTCTATAAAATCTTCATTGATTGCATATATTTCTCAATAAACTGATCAGCTGTTTTAACATTTACTTTAGTCTCTACAAATAGCCCTGTTAGATGCTTTTACATTAAATGTAAAATCATCGGTACTCTAATTAGTAAAGGGGCTGAAATGGCAAACAAAAAGCTAGAGGGGTGGATACAGGAAAGAGAAATTTAGTGTTTTGCAGTTGAAATGTTAGATTATTAACATTTTAATAAATTTAATAAAAATTTAAAATGATATTCTATTAAAATGGCCTTATAACAATTTATAAAACTAAGCCACCATACTCTAAAATCTTTAGATCATTATGTGGGCGACTGCCTTAATAGCCCCTTTTAAAAATCCCCTCTTCTCCAAAACAAAACAAAACTCCTGGAAGTTAATGTCATAATTACTTGGCAGTATTAATTCTTCAAAAAAGTTATTCAGTATGGCTTTTTTCCATTCTATCTAAAGTGCTTTCATCTAAACCTTGTTCTTTGTTAAGTCCACTGACCCAGTGTTACATTTTAATTATAAAACAAATCTTCAACGAAGACCTAAAATTACACACCAACTCCTTGTGGGCCTGGATATATACCTCTTTGCTGGGTAGTGGGGCCACGTTTTTTTGTTTTGTTTTGTTTTTTGTTTTTTTGCATCCCATTTTTTACAGCCTGTTACTGTCATTTGGTGTTTGACTGTTATCATTATAAAAGATACAGGCTTTTCTATTTTGTTATTTGTAGCATTATCTCATGTTTTACAACATCTCTGCGCAACATGCAGGAGCATGAAATATAACTAGTGAAAAGTTCTTGATGGTATTAATGCATAAAAAAGAATGTGGTTCCATCTCTACTGTCTTTGCCCAGCCGAAAGCTGATGAACAGCCCATTTTCCTTTATCACATTAGCACAGCCATGAGGGAAACACATTTGTTCTAGTCAGCTACACTAAAGATACTATTACCAATCTAACATATACATGTTTTATATCAGCGGTATTCTCAGAGCACGAGAGAGCCAACAATATATTAACACCTAGCATGACAGTTTATTTAAGGAAAGAAAATTGTCTCTGTAGAGGGACAGAAGTTAGAAATGTATGGCTAAAGCTCAGTGTCACTGGTCTAATAAAGGTAATAATTCTTAGGCTTTCTTTATAGCAGGTAACACTCCGGTGACAGTTCTGTCATATCATTCAAATAAAAATGTTGTCTTTTACAAGTTTAAGTGCACCTTTACTTTGAGTCAGATAGAAAGCATGTTTTTGATTTTCTGTATTCCCTGTATTATATTTGTAGTCAAAAGTTCAGGACCTTCTTTTTTTTTTTTTTTTTCTTTTTTATCAACTCATCATGTATGTGCTTAGTGGAAGGATTCAGTGTCACTTGGAGTGAATTCCAGGATGTCTTCACTTTGTTGGTGCTTAAAAAAAATGATTAATGATGATCCCAAGCTACTCTAGCCTTGTCCCTTCCCCTACCGATCACCTTTCTATAAATAAGATTAAATCTTCTTCAGTGTTATATACCATGTTTTATATTCCAAGATTCTCTAAACTACTTTGCAATTCTGGTTTGGGGTCCCATCACAAGGAAACTGGGAAGATGAAGGTGGCTTTCTGCAATAGCTCATTCCTATGATCCTCTTGCCAGTTATTTAGGAGAACAGACATATATATGATGGTATATATGATTTGTGAAAAGAAAGCCTTTTGCTAAAGTGAACTTCCCACCTATGTCATTCTTCACCCTTTGAGGACATGCTTACTGGTGTGGCTTGCATGAATGAATTGGCAAAAATCAGTACCAGCTCTAGAAAAGCCTTAACTCTCTCAAGAGAGATCCAAAAAGACTTTGGAAAGAAAATATAGAGGAGCAAGTCATGCTCAAGCCTTTATTCTCTGAGTTTTATATTTTACTTTTAACCTTGTTGGGTCAAATTTGTGTCCCTGTGATGAAGTTTACTTATTTAGTTGAACACCAGAGTGTATCAGATTTTTTAAATGTTGAATTCCTGACCATTCTCATGAGAGCATGATGCTAAAGTACAGGAAGTCATACAATTGACATATGAGAAGCTACAGAGGAAAAAAATATAATCAAGTACACCTAGACCAGAGTAATTGTCCACAATCACTTGTACCATTGAAATGTCCACTCTTTGTCATTGTTCTACTCCTCTGGCCATGAACAACCAAAAATAACTGCTGACTCAGTTAGAAAATACAGGCAGAGTACCTGAGCTCACTTTCTCACCTAAGAAATAGTTTTATAGATTTCCTGTTACCTACGTGCTCCTAATTTAATTCAATAAAGCATTAACCCAATACCCACAATGGCCTTATGAGTTAAACCAAGAAGATAAAATAATGATCCTTTCTCTCAAGGAGCTTGTATGTATGAAACAACAGATTAATTTTAATATGGTAGATAATGTTTGAATCACTGTAAATGATGATGTTTGTTTTTGATTTAAGTACTGACACTAAATGCAGTTAATGAAGTGTTGTCTTCTTCAAGGAGTTGCTTTGAGAAGTTATGCCTTAATCCATTAAGGAGTGGTGTATAACATATTTGGGAGCCTTCTCTGTAAGATCTGCCTCCTCAGAATCAACTTACAAGCCTCTCAAGAACACCAGTTTCCTTAATTTGATGGAACTCATTTTAAACAAAACTATTTCAAGTATTTTGAATAGCATCTTTCTTATCGATTTAACACAAAGTGATTTGGCAACAGATCATGAATTCAAAGTCACTCTCTAAAGATGATGATTGATGATACAAATATAAAGGACATTATTTTGAATGTGAAGGGATTCAAACAAATAAGGAAAACACTGTAATGTGACTCCAAAGGGAAAACTTTATGGAGAAAAATGTCTTGGACTTGCTAAAATAGAAATTGCCCTGAAATAGAATTTCTATTTCTACATTAAAGAAAGATTTGCATAAAAGATTCTACTATTCCATCTATAATTTTTCAACATAAGGCAGGCAATTTATTCTTGAAAACTCTATAAGGTTATTTTAAAATATCAAATGTATGTTGTATTTCCCTACCTGAGAGTACGTGGAATGCTTTTCTTACTGTTCACCGTTCTAAACTCAAGGGCTTCTGAGGTTTTCCTTGCACATCCTGTCTGATTTTATTCCTAACTAGTCACCAACAGTCAGCCTCCAGTGTAAAAAGTGAGGTCTCCCCACTCTCTAGTGATCACACAATGCTTAATTCCATCTCCATCTTTTATTTAAGCCATTTCCATATGGAAATGACCTTCCTACAGCCTTTTATTTATCTAAATTTTTAGTATTTTCAAAATATATATCTCAAGTCCTATATCCTCCAATAATCCTTTTGTCAACTACTTCAGCATTATAACAGTTATTGAAAAATTAGCATGTCAGACACTGTTCTCAATTTTTATGTGTATTCATTTATCCTTACAACAAACCAAGGCAGGTATGTTATCTTCATTTTAAAGATAATGAAGCTGAATAACAGAGAATTAAAAACAAAAAAAAAAAAGAAGAAGAGGCTATATTACTCAAGGTAACATAGAAGGCTGACTAGTTCCAGAGCTTGTTTCAACTCATTTGAATTAGTCAGTACATCCAGGTAGCGTTTAGAAGTAACAGCCATCTAGTGTGTCAGACCCACCCACTGAGTCTCTCTACTATAACTCTACAAAGTGATGATGCACTTCCTATCGACCCCACCGTCAATAAGAAGGGTAACGACCCCGATGAGCTATCTCGTCACCTGCCACATGCCTGGCACTGGACTGAATGCCTTACTTACATTATCTCAGTTGCTCAGATTGCCCTTCTGCAGCATCATCCCCAAAATAAGGACGCAGAGGTTTAACTGCTCCAACAATCTGCTTCTGCAGACTTCAGGAACCCTTTTATCCTTGAACGACTTTTTACTATCACAAATAAGTGAAAAGATAATCACCTCATGACCTCAATGCATAAAACCCAGCTCGATCTACTGAGCTCACACTTGTCTCTTTTCCATGACAGAGCTTACACAGGCACAGAGAAAGATGTCATTCTTCTCCTGTATCCTCTTCAGGAGAAATGCGGTTAGTTTCTGCACTGTGCTAAGTATGGCATGGTTTTGGGTTTCTCTCCTCTTAAAATATGGCTCCAGAAATACTGCAATCTCTACATGTGGTCTCACTTGCCAAATTAAAATAGGATTATCACCTTAATATAATCCAAAATTGCACGCTAGATTTTTAGCGGTGGCAGCGCACCGCTAAAACTGATAAATGAAGCTGAACTGACTAGTCACTAAAATAGCGTCTCTCTTTACTTTCATCACTGCTAAAGCACATCCATCCCATCCTGTACATGTGCAGTTCGTTATGTGGACCCGAGGATGGGAATTTATATTTATCCACGTTACATTTCATCTTGTTAGGTTCGGACCACTGCTTCAGGCTGTCAAAGTCTTTCTTTATGAACGCAATGTCTGTCATCCGGTGTATTTACCATCCTCCAAGATCGGTGTCATTTGCAAATTTGATGAGTATGTCCTACGTGCTGGGCAGATGCTCAGTAAATACTGATTGACTGACTAATTGACACTCCAAAAATAAAACCACCAACACGACCTACACTGTGTTACAATTCTAAGCAGCAAAAAGGCACCGTTTTTTAACAGATAAAATGTGCCATACGGGAATTCTTCACCTTTGCAGAGTCACCCTGTTTATCAATATGAGTTTTCATATAATGATTTAATGATAGATACTCCTGTCTGTTAAGTATTCTCTATTAGTTATATTTATACAAATAATATTTAAAAAGAGTTGAGGTGATTATTCGGGGAAGGTTGCTTTGGCAGAAATCAATCTCATGGTTGCTCACAGATACCTGGACGTTGCCTGTGATCTCATTACTACTTGAATCACTGAATGACTGCTTATATCCTCCTCCTCTTCGACCGTATGAAAGATGCTACAGGAAAATGACTTCATACACAGACATGCTCCTCACAAATTTTTCTTGTTTTTGTTCTACTTTTCACTTCTCATGAGCTCATACATTTTATTTCAACACTTATGCCTCTCCCTGGCCCCTCACCTGCCCCCACTCTCCTGCCCACACCCCTTTCCCATACACCTACTTTTGTTTTTCCTCTCTGAGTGACTCAGACAAGCCAAGCCCTTGAAGTGATCTATACCTAAGAATATGCCCACTTTTACCCTAGGCACAATGCTTTGGATTTCCTATTCTCCTCCTGATAGCTATTAAAGCTCTCCGCATACTGCACTTTCCTGCAAGCAAGCCTCCAATTTAATCGATCTCCAAAGATTTAATATAGAAATGTAGGTAGTTTTCTTTTTCCTGTCTTGACTTTCATGGTCTCTTCTTCCTAAACTAGCAAATTATTCTCTTCCTCTCTCTGCTTCAAAAAAAGTTGTTTACACATATATATGATGGAAAATCTGCCAATGGTCTAATTTATTATTGATGTCCCGAGTAACAGAAATAGACCAAACTCATATTCTGCAGATGCTGCAAATCCAGTGGCCCTAATTTCAAAATACATCCATAATCCACTCACCACCTCTCCTGCTACAACTCTGGCCCAAGACTCTACTACCTGTTCCCTAGATTTTTGCAATGACCTCCCAGATACAGTCTGTGATCCCCTTCAGTATTTTATCAAGACAGGAGCCTGAGGATTCTTGCTAAAACAAAATTAGATCATGCCACATCTTGCAGAAAGACGTCCAATATGTCCTCACCCTGAGTGAAAAAAAGTCCTACAAAGCCCTACCCGATCAGGCTCCTTACCCTATTTCCTATTAGTATAGTCCATGCTCTCTGCATGCCCTCATCAAGCCTACCATACACTTATCTTACTCAAAGTCTTTGCATTTTCTATTCCTACTCCTTGGCTATTTCTATAGACACTTGTTGGCTTCTTCCCTCATCTCTTTCAGATAACTGCTCAAATGTCATTTTATAAAAACCTCTCCTAGCTACCCAATCTAAAATTGTAGCCCCTAATCCTTTCTAACCCCTTTTCCTATACAATTGTTCTCTTTATCCACTAACATATTGAATATTTTTTTTTTATTGTTAGTTTTCTTTTCCTGTTTAGAATATAAACTCCTTAAGAAGAGGCTTTTCTTTGTTTTCTTTTTCTGTTTTGTTCCGTAATTGCTCAGAAGAGTAATAGTAGCTACTGTTAGGCATTCATTAAATCTTTGTTGAATGAATAAAGCTTCATCTAAACTAACTCTTAAAAGAATAAAAGGAATTAGCAAAGTATGGAAGTGGTAGAAGCTACGGAATAAGTGAGTTGTAATGAAAAAGCACAAGAAACAAGAAAATGAGAAGATACTTCAAAATTACCCCAAGCTTTCATTTATGCTGAGCAATTTAATTTTTCTTCTTTTTAATGTATTAAATTTAAAATTACCCTCCCCACTTTCTCTCAAATCTTTTCCAGTTTTTTTTTAAATCTCTTTAAATTGCAGTGATAAAATGGCATATCACTAAGTGAAATTATGCTAGGAGAGAGATGATAAAATTAGTGGATTTCTGTTTATACTTTCAGAGAGAAAGCTGAAGCCCGGCCAAGAGATGTGAACTCACTCTCGACCCAAAGTCAGAGAGTCATCCATCAAGCCTTCAACGTGTAGATGGAGAGATAGGAAATCATTCTGTGTACAGTCCAAAACCTAAACTTCACGCCAGTACTCAAACGACATCTTGAAGATTCTGAGCGGTGATTTGTAAGCTGAAATGGGGTCGTGTCATGTAAACAAAACAGACATAAAATGCCTATGACACTATGCATGAGTTATTCCCACTAAAATCTTCAATAAGGCTGGAATTTTCCATTGAATAACTCATGGACTATTTATTAATGTTACATTCTTAAAAGAAATGCATGGTTCTCTGTAAGTACCTATCTCTCAGCTAGCTATTCCTCTAAGATTTTTTTCAGCTTTAATAGTAAGGAGTAAAATTTATTTAAAATATATCTCATAAGCTAATGAAGAAGAGTCATTTCGCGCCAAAGAAAAAATGTGAATCTCTTTAATGTCTTTCAGAGAACTGTGTCATGAAATCTGATGGGAACTGCTTTATCTTTGAAACATTCTAGAATTGATAATAAGGTCTTCACAAGGACCTTTGTTTAAAGGTGGCACTCTGCAGTAAAGCTGGTGAGACATTGCCTAAGCAGTTTTTTCTCAGTCATAGAGAAGCATACACATTTAATTTGATTTAGACCAAAAAACAAACAGAAAATAACAACAAACAGTAGTAAATAGGCATTCTTGTAAGGTAAGGATTATATTGGCCCTAAAAGCAAAAGTAGCTACTCATGGGTCAAAACTAGAAAATTCAGAAGTTTCCATTATCCCCTCCACAACAACAAAACAAACAAATAGTGTCATCAATTTTGGCAAAATAAATGTTATTATCATCTGAAGCACGTTATACTAGCAATTAGATTACTAGATTTAAGTGGTGCTCCTGAAAATAGTATTCATTTTGTATCTTTATAATTGATGTTTATTCAGTTCAATTCTTACATATTTCTTCCCAACATATTTTCCCCCAGGTAAGCAGCAGTTGCCAAAAAACAAACACCACCAACCTCTAAATTTGGTGGTGTATTTAGAATAGTTCACCTGTTTTGTCGTTTGCTTGTTTGTTTCATTTATTTTTTTGTAAAGTTTAAATTAACCTTCTTCAAAAGTTAACAAGCCTCAGAAGTATGAGAACCAGAATGAAATACTGGATGAAGGTAACGAAATAAGAAATGAAGTCAAACTGTCACTATTTGTAGATGACATGATTCTCTATATAGAAAACCCTAAAGACTCCACAAGAACACTACTAGAAATAATAAGCAAATACAGTAAAGTTTCTGGATACAAAATCAATGTTCAAAAATCCAGTGTTCCTATACTCTGATAATGAAGTGTCAGAAAAAGAAATGGAAAAAATAATTTCTTTTGCAGTTGCAACAAAAAGAATAAAATGCCTAGGAATAAATTTAATGAAACATGTGAAGGAATTACATAATGAAAACTATAAGACCCTATCAAAAAAAAAAACAAAAAACTGAAGATATGAAGAAATGGAAAGATATTCCACATTCTTGGATTGGAAGAATCAACATAGTTAAAATGATCTTATTACCTAAAGCATTATGCAGATTTAATGCAATCCCCATCAAAAGCCCGTCGGCACTTTTAAAAAAAAAATAGAACAAAAAATCATCAGATTTATATGGAAGCAAAAAAGACTCTGAATTGCCAAAGCCATCCTGAGAAAAAAAGAATGAAGCTGGAGAAATCACTCTGCCCGACTTCAAATTATACTACAAAGCAGCAATAATCAAAATGGCATGGTACTGGGAGAAAAGTAGACACATAGACTAGTGGAACAAAATCAAGAGTCCAGAAATAAACCCATGTTTACATGGGCAAATAATTTTTGATGAAACAACCAAAAACATACAGTACAGAAAAGAAAACCTCTTCAATAAATAGTACTGGAAAAAAATGGAAAGCCACCTACAGAAGAATGATACTAGACTGCTGTCTGTCACCATACACCAAAATTAACTCAAAATGGATTAAGGACCTGAATATAAGACCTGAAACAATAAATCGCATAGAAGAAAACATAGAAACTAAGCTCATGGACCTTAGACTTAAAGAGGATTTTATGAATTTGACCTCAAAGGCACGGGAAGTAAAAGCTAAAATAAATGAATGGGACTACATCAAACTAAAAAGCTTCTGCACAGCAAAAAAAAAAAAAAAGACTATCAACAAGATAAAGAGACGCCGTCCAAATGAGAGAAGATATTTGCAAGCAATGCCTCTGATAAAGGCCTAATATTCAAAATATACAAAGAACTGATACAACTCAATAACAACAACACAACAATAATCCAATTAAAAAATGGGCAGAGGACCTAAACAGACACTTCTCCCAAGAAGACATACAAATGACCAACTAACTTATGAAAATATGCTCAACATTACTAGCTATTAGGGAAATGCAAATCAAAATCACAATGAGACAACATCTCACACCTGTTAGAATAGCTGTTATCAACAGGAGAAATAATAACAAATGTTGGAGATGATGCGGAGAAAAAGGAACCCTCTGAATACACTGCTGGTGGAACTGCAAATTGGTACAGCCATTATGGAAAACAGTGTGGAAGTTCCTCAAAAATCTAAGCATTCATCTACCATATGATCCAGCAATTCCTCTAATGGGTATTTACCCCTAGGACTAGAAAACCCATATCCGAAAAGATATTTGCACACCGATGTTCATAGCATCATTATTCACGGTGGCCAGGACATGGAAGAAACCTAAGTGTCCTACAACAGATGACTGGATAAAGCAGCTGTGGTACATATATACAGTAAAATACTACTCATCCATAAGAAGAGATGAAATACTGCCATTTGTGACATAATGGATGGACTTTGAGATAATCATGCTAAGTGAAATAAGCCAGACAGAAAAAGTAGAAAACCAGATAATATCACTTATATGTGAGATATAAACCTAAAAGCAACAAACTGGACAGAGACTCGTGGACGTGGTCAAAAGACTAGTGGTTACCAGAGGGTAAGGGGAGAGGGGGGGTGATAATGAGGTAAAAGGGGTCAAATATATAGTGACAGAACATACAATGTAATATATAATAAAAATATATTAAAAAAATACTGGGTGGGAGAAACATTTGCATGCTGATTTTACTTGTTAAAAAGAAAAATAGTGTATAACCACTTATAGCATATCTTTAGAAAGAGCAAATCAAGAATAAAGGTAGATATTAAGATTTGAAACAACTAAAAGAGTGAGAATTACTAGAGTTATAATATCTCATGTTAAAAATTAACACACTATCCAAAGTCTGTCACATATTTACTGTCCCAGGTATTTCACTGGGGCTTTGCATTTCCTCACATATGTAATGATGGGTATTTGTGAATTAGTATACCTTCCCACCCAGGTAAGTATAATTAGGTAGTAGTTTACCCCTTCCTTCTACAAATTCACCTTTAAGTTATGGCATTCGAATACTCAATGTAAGTTAAAATTTTAGGGCTTTTCTCTAGCACAAGTTATAGGGATAGAGGGATATATTGAGTATTGTCACTCAAATCTCAGCTTATCTATTGCCAGCTCAGAAAGTCCTTTAATGTCCAAGCAAGCCTGAATAACCACCCAATAACTTTCTATCATATTTTAATTCTTTGGAGACTCCTTTGTCCTCGATATATTTCTTGTTTATTTAGGGTTCCACTCACCCACCCCCCACTAGATGGGGGTGCAGTGACTGTGGGCAATAGTAGGCATACTGGTTCTGTGGTGCCACCCTTTTTCTGGGCATGGGGACTCAGTCTGCCTTCTCTTGAGATCCAAACCTGGGCCCCCTGTCCACACTTTCTGATGCCTATGATGGGAAGAGTCTGAGGAGCTGACCCACACTGCCGTTTCAATGCTATCTGCCACATCCTGTCCCTGGGAATCACAGCCACATGCCCTCCTGCCCACGGACTCTGTCAGCTCTGTGCCAACAGCCCCCGGGACTCGGTACGCCCCTCGGCCACAGCTCCTCTCCTGCATGTACTTTGGGTTGTGATTTCTTCTGCCGATCTGATCTCATCTGCTTTGTACTTCCATAGGCTCCTAAAACAAATGTCATCCTAATTGTCTTGGTTCCTATACCTCACAGTAGGAGCATTTCTGATCAGCTATTGATATGTCCGAGCAGGTTACCATGGTCAATCCCTGTCCCTAGCAAAAAACCAGCAAAGATCTAAATAAGAAACGAATATGAGTACTGTCCAAGTGTCTTATTCATAATGCACGTGAGATCTCAAAATTTCACTTCACCATTAGACTTTCACACTAGCCTGAATCAGCGTCTAAGCCATTTATACCATTAGACTCGCTGAATGCCATCGAGTTGTCAACAGATTTCTCAAGGATTTCTCTGAGGAACTAGAGACTTACAAGGGGAGAAAGTGTCATTCCATCTGAATCCAACCATTACACCAATTGACCTGAAAGCAAAAAAGGTTCTATTTCTCTAAGGAAAATAAAACAATTGGAAAGCTTGAGCATCCAAACAAATTCCATCTGCCTCCCCAGAGGACTCTATCACTTGTGCTCTAACCAGAGTTTAGAAGGAAGATGTATTTTAATGGAGAAGCTTAGCATGGGATACTGCAAAGGAAGAGAAAACGAAATGAATAAAACCAAAATATGATTGAACTTAGGAGCCACATAGACTTAAGTTACATCTTATTTGACATAAGATTGTATATGAACATCAGCCTGTCATTTAAATAGATATTTATGGAACTAAGGGGAGAATCGAAAGGAAACTCGAGTTTTATTTCAGGTTTCCATTAATAATTTCCCAGGAAGAGTTAGTCTGTTAAGTGTCATCTGCAGAGGACACCAAATTGATAGGTATTGCCAAAGTCACTGAGAAACAACATACAAAAATGCAAGAGGTTAGATTTTGAGCAGAAATGGAGTATGAGATTCACCCTTTAGATGGAAGGACATTCAGAACACACATTTTAAGTTGCATTTTTTTTCCAAGTAGCTCAAAATGGTTAGGAGTGTCATATTCTTATCTCTTATTTACTAGGGAGTGAAATTATTCCAGATACCAGGCAGAATACTTAGCCTGAATCATGAAAACATCAAAGAGATCAGAAATATCAAATGCAGAAGAAAAACAGTTCTAGGGAATGTGAGAGAAGGCCAGTGTTGGTATGTTTTGTTTTGGTTTTTGTTTTTTGTTTTTTTCCCCCTTGCTATGAAAAGAGTTAAAAAAATGTGTTATTTTGAAGGAAAGTCCAGTTACCGTCTAGACTGTAACAGGGTTCAGAAGAGACTGAGTGTGAGCACATTTGTGGATAGAGAAGAAATTTCACTGAATTCACCATGAGACAAAATATGAGAAAAACAGAATTACTAGTTTAGTCACAGTTTATATTTAACTGATTACAGAAAAGACTGTATACAACCATTTGCTATAAACCATTATCATTGGAAGAGACTACAAAGTGATTTACAATCATGGGAAAGAGAATTTTGCCCAGAATAAAGAAAGAGAGGATTTTTATAGAACTCAATAAAGTTTTAAATGTCCACTCATCATTCAAAAAATATCTTGAGCTTTTTATTCCATCACATATCACCTTTGTCTCAACATCATTCTTTACCAAACTCATTCAATTCCATTTGTTTATATACTTATTTATGTGAAACATCCATTGAGTAACAGACATTTTGCTATGTTCTTGACACACATGAATGAATAAAGTATTTGCCTTCAGTAAGTTCAAAATATATCTAATGCAAAATCGACCTACATAAAAAATATCATACCACTAATATGATAAAAATGCTATAGGAGTAGATAGGAGAAAAGGGGAGAGGGTTTTAAAGTGCTTTTTATAGAGAAAGTTGAATTTTTGCTGGCCACTGAAATACAGAACTAGGAGTTAAGATGCAGAGGAAGAAAGTAATCAGGCAGAAGAAAATGTAAGTGAAGGCAAGGAGGAAGAGCTTAGATGAAGACCACAAAATATGAGGTTTTCAGAGACTTGGAAAACAGTGTAGTTAAAGCTCAAATTATGTAGAAAAATGAGGCTGGCTACCAATATGTGGTCTAACAGATTTTGAAGGATCTTAAGTCAGTGGGAGAAACTGATCTTATCGGGAAAAGAATCGATCAAGATATAAACTCAAAGACATATTTAGAATCAACATTTGGTAATTAAAAAGATGGTCTGAACATTCAACAAAGAAAAGCTTACCACGTACCTAGAAAAACAAGTAAAGATTAACACCAAGATATATGCCAGCGATCCTGGGATCTTAAGGATAGAGAAAGAAACCCATAAGAATCCTACATGCTCCTGGGAAAAAGAAAAAAAGCAGTACTCCCAGAGTGAAAAATAATTCTCAAGCTCATCTCAGATTTCTCTTCGGAACACGATGCAGTGTATTAAGGGCTCAGAATGAAAGGGACTATGAAAAGAACTGCATCTGCACCATCATTGTTCAGGGGCACAAGCTTTAGAAAGATAGTCTCAACCAGGCAAGATGTCAGAAGGCACGTCACCAGACACACTCCCTTTCAGAAAATGGAAATATGCTCACCGAATAGAAGATGCAATTCAAATTAAGAAATTAGATAAGTATGCTGTAAAAGGAGGCTCGGTGAGCACTGAATCCATTTATATATGTCACTTTTAAATAACAGTTGTAAAAATGTTATTAGAATGCTCGAAATAACAGTATCATCATTTTATTGTAAACGATTTTGCAATAATATATCGGGGTAAGAATCCTTATTTATTCTAACAGAAACTAGAATGTGAAAAGAGAAAAAAAGAGTTCTAAAAGCAAACGTGTGATAACTCTCTTACTTTCCTATAGGAGTTAACATAGTACCGAGTCTGAAATTCATGACTTGAGAAATAAATTTCAGGCTTAAATTATTTTACATGTAGATTTTTAAAATGATCAGTAATATAAATAAAACCAGATTTAATCCCTTCCAAGTTACCAGAGGGAAACCAATAATACACTAAGATTTCTTAGTAATCAATAAAAATGCAAAACCCTTAATTTAAAAAGACAGCAATGAACAGGAGAAAAAATACATGTGGCTGGCCAGTAAGTCTAGATTAGGTAAGGCACACATAAGTTAGGGTGAGAAATGCAATATGAAACAAGAATGCACTAATACTATTCTGTCCATCAGATTGGGAAAAATGAAAAAGATAATTCTCTGTATTGACAAGAAATTGAAGAATAGGCACAATACATTACTTTTGGTAGAAGTCTCCATTAGTCACATGTTTCCTGAAAGTAATTTGTCAGTATGTACCAAAAATAAAATTAGGCACACCCTTCATATCAAAAACTGCACCTTTGGAATTCACCCTATGGCTACACTGATAGACCACCTCCAGTTGGAAATCATTACTTGATAATGGCCTCAGTCCATCCACGTTTGTTTTTCTTCAGTATTATTCCGCAGTCTACACATAGGCATTAACAAAGCAGTCAGGTGAAAGATTTGAGGATGAGTATTTAGAATCAACAGAAGGACAAAGGAAAATAAAATTTAAAAAAAAATGGTCAGAAGGCTATTGAAACCATGTTCCTTTTGGCTGGGCTAGAAGTGAAGGACGTGATCCCAGAAGAAACCCAACAGATTCAAAGACAACTACAAGAGTCTAGAGGCTAAACTTTGCTGTGTAGTCGAAAGTTATCATTTTGGGCAGACATGTCCTCAGAAAGATGGCATTTAGTCTACATGAGGAGGGTGGTAAAGAGGAGAATGAAGCTACGTGGTGTTTGACCAAAAGGTGATGTTGATGTTGAAAAACACTAAGAGTTAAACTTAAATTTTTTATTGTTTTGGGTCCAGCAGTTGTTAAAAAAAAAAAAAAAAAAAAAAAAAAAAGGCTGGTATTAAAGGAGGCTATACACTTAAGTAACATGAATTTTAAAAGTAACATTTCTTGCCAATACAAGGTTATAAGAGAGAGAGAGAATGTCAGTCTTTACATCTTCATCTGCTCCCAGCCCTGAGGTGCATGAGGATGGATAAACGAACTACCCATTCCTTGAAAGGGATGGAAACAGTTGCCTACAGGGAGAGAATCAGCATTCTTGTAAGACCAGAGTTTTTTTTAAAAAAAAACTGTTGACAAAGAGGCTGAAAATGTAGAGGAGGTGGCGACTGTAGAATAACAGTGCTGCCTAGATGAGGAAGATGAAAGGAAAGAAAGGAAAGACAGAAATAATGGCATGAGAATACGGGAGCAGACATCTTTGAAGGGAAATGAATGACAACAGGAGGTGGTAGGATGACTGAGCCTGCAGGATTAACTGCTCCAAATTCAACTGGAATTCTGGGGTGGCGATGGCTCTGTGCAGACAAAGATAGACTCACACTAACTTAGTTTTAAAAATAACTCAGTGAACGGCTAGTTCAATCTGATTCCTTCTTTGTTCAAAATTTCATTTACTTTTAATTATCCAAGGATAATCTCAACTTTATCCAAGTTTCTATCATGTGACACTAAACTTCCCGCAGATTTTCATCTTACATTCTCACACAAAACCTCCTCAAAGCAAACTTGACCACTCTTCCCTAAGCATTAGATGAGCACTCTATTGTGCCTTTCCGCACCCCTGTCCCCGACCCAGAATTCTCACCCCATTTCTCCCTCTTGAAAATTTTCCAACCCTCAAGGTCTAGTTTAAATTCTTTATAATCCATGAAGTTTCACCACAATCAGAAGAAATCGCAGCTTACTCTCAAAAACCATAGCCGCTCATATCCATTATTTGATATCCTTCTACTAAGTTCCTTTTACTGAGATCCAAGTTAGCTAATTGTGTCACTTCCAAAACCTCTACACAGTGCAAGAGTACATGGTACTCAACTTGAAAAATAAATTAAATCATACAGCAATTACAAACAACACAGAAACAGTAAATAGAACATAGTTATCGAAAAGAACAAGTCCTAACTGTGCTTCGGCTTTCAAGCAGAGCTTAAACACCAATCTTACTATTATCTCCTCAGACTGAGAATTTTATCACAAATAACTTAAGAATCCTAATAGGTCATAAAGGGGTTTTGAAGTGAAATGAGAAAATTTGCTTTTAAGAGCATGGTTTAATTATTTTGTACAAGGTATGAAGGATCCAGAATAAATAAGCTTTATACTTTTATTAATCTAATAGAATTTGGAAAAGATAAAAATTTAAAAAATGAGCTATGAAAAATACTATAAAACTAGCATCATTTTGATGAATTTGTTACACAGAAAATGATTAAAGCTATATATATCTTAAATTTGGTTTTTCTTAGCTACACAGTATGAACTTCAATGACAATAACATTTTGGCAGGCAAAACAAACTATGGAATCCATTTTTTTTAACAATTTAGTTTTCATTTTCCATTTTCAGTTTAGTTTGATGCAGCTGACCTAATGAAAAAAAATCTTCAACACAGGAAAAATTTTTCTGCATGGAATATTCCATGCATGTTAAACTATCCATGACCAATATTATGGCATTTAGACAATTTTCTTCAGATACTGAACATTTTATAATTATTAGACATGAAGAATTTGGGTATAAAAGTTGTTTTAATATAGTACGTAGTCTCCAGGTGGGCCAAAGTGCTTTACAAATTAATGAGGTAGATATTGGCTGTGTAGTGACTTCAATCGGCAAACACAGAATCTATTAAGTACTCAATAATACTCTTTACAGATCTTCGAACGTTAAAATCTATTTTAAAGCAACACTTCCAAAATGTGTCACCAGTTTTCTAATGCTCCGTGCCACCAGAGACAGAAATAAAGGACCTTATTTTAACATTTAACCTGAAAAGACACCCTCCCCGGTCCTCCCTCCTCTACCCTCCCCCGTTATTACACTGTCTGAATTAGGTATGAGGCAAAATTCTGGTGTGGGAATTCAACTCAAGCATCTTGCTAAATAGCATCAGGCTCCCCTGACCCTCTAACCCTCTCTTTTGTCTGAACCTCCTGAGAATCAAGCGTGTGTCACACAGTAACTAGCTGCCGGTTGAAGAGCATGCCTGCAAAGGGGAAAGTCTTTGCCCAGAACTACCTACCTGCTGGCACAATCCAGTTACCTGGCTATGTACAGTTAAAAGCAACAGAAGTCTATAAATTTAACTCAGTGGTTTTCATTATCAATATTGTCTCAAAAAAAAAAAAAAAAAGGCTTTCATACAAGGCAAGGGTGACCAAAAGGTGTCTCTAATGTGATAAGTCAATGAAACACAAGTGCATGGCAAGTACCAATAATTTTTCAATAAATGGGATTGTTTTAATGTTTTCCCTTCCTGGATGCTCACTCTAAAGCAATACTTAATCTCCTCCTTAAGGATTTTATCTTTCACTGGAGATACACTAAAATTGCATGTTTTGGTTATGCTGCTTTTTAGTTTTTGCTGCCAGTAATCAACTAACTTTTTTTCTTTTTGTGTGTGTGTGTGTGATTTTGTAATTAGAAAAAATTTTTTCTCCACCCTTTGTACTTTAATATTTTGACTTAAAATGGGGCTTGCAAATACACAAAGGCATTTCCAATGATTTAAGGCCTAGAAGATGAATTTTTATTGTAAACGTAGTGAACAAGAAAACATATCACTTTTAACATAAAAGCAGCTTTCTACACATGTCATGAGGCATTTGCACAGGGCCTTGTTCTCAGTCAGACCCAAATGCAAATGCCATGTTAACAGAGAGAGAAATCAAAGAATGACATTGGAGGACAAGCCAGAGCTACAATTTATCTACATAACACTCGACAGTCCAATGGCAACTTCTAAGCTGCTGACACCACTTGCTGAAGCTCCTGCCAAGAAACTCCTGCTGCTTTTTCTGTGAGGAAAGTCCTGCCTTTGGTAACTCATTATGCAAGACTTTCCCTTGCCTCCCAATAGGTATTCTTCAAACAATCAAAAGCATATTGAAGCTACTGTATTTAAAGGCAAATCAATTTTAATATCCTATGACAAATTTTCACAAAGCTATATGTAACTTCAATATACAAGGGTAAGAATATAAAAATTAGTGACAGAAGCACAATAAAATAATGAAAAGGACTAGGGTCCCATTCTTGAGCATCTAGTGAAAGTGAAAAGAGGGAAATGTTCTTGGATGAAGTGACTGGTTAATAATTGCATGTTTTAATATAAAAATCTATAAATCCCAAGTCTTCTCTCCCTCTACCAATTCTCCACATACATAAAAATAATATTGAGGCAAAAAAATAAAAGACGAAATAGCATTCTGTGAATACCATATCTAAGTCATAAATAAATGAGCACCGGCATTGGTTTATCTTATGTTTTGAAAGTCAGCTGTTATTGGAACATAGAGAAATGACAGTCTTTAAAGAAGAAATTAGTCCTTCTAAGATGAAAGTGTTAGTCCAAGTTGGTCCAACATACTTCTACCAATGGGTGACAATTCTTCACAACCAACCACTCACATAGCATTTCTTCAAGGGATAAATTTACTAAATAGAAAATGTTTTATTATGATAAGACCATTTTTAATCTTGAATCTTATGTTCAAGGAAACAATTCTTAATATGATAGTAAGTTCTTAACCTGCTTTCTTTGCTCCACTTATATACTCTCCATTAATTTCACGCTGAAAAGATTTATAGCTAATGGAACAGAAAATAAATGCACACCTTAAATAATTTGCCTATTTTCTTCAATACAAATACTAGTCACATTCCCAATGAGAAAAGTATGATATTTCTAAATGTACTACAACCTTGCCTCTAACACATTTTTATTTACAGAGAACAGTTTTTCTATATATCTTCCTTTCAGAACCATTGAAAATGATTTAGTTTTTATTTTAAAATATAGCCAAGCATTTCCACCTAATGCTCAGGTATCAAGTGGACTAAGTAATAGTGATTTTACATTTACATCCTCCTTCTCAACTGTCAGAAAATTTACTAGCTGTCAGTAAAAGAGAGAAGGAAGGAAAAAAAAAAAAAAAAAACAAAAAAAAACCTTGACTGTCAGGTAAAAAAAGAGAGAGAGTAAGAAAGGAAAGTATACCAGTAAATGTGGAGAAAATAATTTTTAAAATATATTATCTGCTTTAGCATGAGTGTTTCTCCTGCGTGAAAGGTATAACTACATAATTTGAATTGTTTGATGTCTGAAAATCGCAGATTCTAGAAAAGATGGAAATGCATGAGTATAACATGTTTGCTCTGAAATCACTATTCCCAAGCTGGGTTGAGTCTGATGCAAACACAGCTGCCATTCACCTAGTCAAACAGAGAGATTCCAGAGCTTTGCAGTGTTGTTTGTATAGAACAGAAGACTTAGGCTCAGATTATTAGATCTATATGGCCTTTAAATTTCCCAACCGGAATCTTAATGAATTTAACATAACTGAGAAGCAGAGAATGCCATAATGAAGAAATCATTCACGTCATAACTGCGCCTCTTCCTGGACATAAAGCGCCAAGTCTTAATTATGTTCTCAACATAAATAAATATTCAGAAATGGCAACATTTTAAACAAATAGATAGTATATTGGGTTCTATGTATTTTATAGTTCCAGGAAAACATTTTAGAATATGTTCTTTAAATTATATTCATTTTAAAGGGCTAAATATTCTTGAAATGAATAATTCTCTACCTAAGCTTGAGGAGAACCAATAAACCTCAATCATAGCCAGTAAAGGAACAGTAATATGGCAAATAAATGTGGATCTATTTTCCTAGTATTCATAATTACACACTAAACTTTGAAGATGTAAAGTTTTAGGAGATGTAAGAATTCTCTCATCACTTGGACATTTCCCTGCTGTAGTATGGCAACTGCTCATCAAGGAGACACTTTAAAATTAATCATTACTCATTAAATTTAGTGAAATTAAAACTGGATGAATGCAAGTTATTTTTATTAAAACAATGAAATCGAATCATTGCAGCCTTCTGTCCAGAGATAACAAGTGGCCTGATGAGAACATCAGCTGTGAATACATTTAAATATAGATTTACACATGCAGCGTTAGGGAAGGTAAAAACAGAATATGAAATAAACATTAGGCATCAACTCTGAGCTCACTGTCAAGGATACACCCAAGCTTCTAACCACAGCGTTCAGCTGAAGGAAACTATCTGTCAAATGTAATCTGTGCAAGTGAATATGCTTAAGCTGGTGCTATGAATCAGCCAAAATTGCTTTGGTCTTATTGACATTCAATTGCAAAAAGTTGCAGCTCATCCACTCCAATAGACAGCCTGACAACACCAAGAGTACTTCCAGTGACAGAAAGCTTTAAATATAGATACAACTATCATCAAAATACACATGGAACTGAACTTTATGATACTTCATAGCATCTTCCGGAATTGGTCAGTCAGTCATCGACTGGTCATAGATGCTCCAAGATTTCATCTCATTGCTTCCAACATCTGCCATTTAGCTCAGTTAACAAACTATTATTAATCTTTTTTTTTAAAAAAAATGAATATAGATTTGATTGACAGGCAAAGTCCCCCTGGATTAAGAGTTTCTCCTGCATCGTGCTTAACCCCAGTTCTTCACTCCGAAGATCTGCCTTTTATCTTTTCTACCATTTGAGACTTGCCCCCAATACATCTTAATAAATAATAAGCAGGCATGCATGAAGGAATCCAGAGGGTCAATTTTAGACAATGCCTCGCAGATATTTTTTGACATGTATTGAGTTTGCATAAGCACTGTATTAAGCCAACAAGAGAACTGAGGTGAGCAAGGTTAAATGACTTGCTTAGAGTTGTTTTCCCTTGGGCACTGTGACCTCTCAAGCAGATGCTGCCGGTGCCCATATGCTTTTGTTCCAGGTCTTAATCCTATATAAAACAAAATTTCTATCCACTCTTTTTTTCTTGGTGCATATTTTCAACCGAGAAAAATGTGTTGAGTTCCAAACTGCTTGTGACACTCTGCTCACCTGTTAAATATCGTCAATCTCTCCATGCCTCAGTACATTCATCTGTACCTTCTGCCTAGAGTACGCATAAAATGACACTTGGAAAACCCTCACTCAGTAGGAAACCAAGGGACAGAGATGCATAGATTGATATCTTAATTTTTAAAATGTTATATAAGTACTGATATGTCCCTCTAAGAGCTTATGGTCCAAGAGAAATCGCATTGTTAAAATCAAGTCTTTACAGGACATAAGGACAAGGACAAGGACACAGCTTTCTGCCTGATTAAAAAAAAAAAAATCAATCCAGAAGGTAGCAGTTTTCTGAAATCTCATGCTAGTTCCTTCTTTGGCAACCTCTATCTTTTGCCACAAAACTCCATTACTTCCTCCTTAGACCTACCTTGAACTGTGTTCTACATGGAAATAAATTTTAATGCCATGTTAATTTAAAGAAAAAAGAAGGGGGTAGACAAAATTATACATGCACTATGGATGTGCTACGGTTAGAACTATGTAAAATATACATTAGAAGAGACTAGGAATTACATTAATACTATAGCAAAAATTATTGGAAAAAATATTCTTCTTATTTATTTTCTAAGTATCCTAAAATATCGATTACATTCATTTTGTGTTTTTTTTTTTTAAATATGATTTTTTTCAAAAATTATTTCCCTGCAATGTCTCCAACGTCAGACCTCGCCGCTTTTCCGCCTGCGCATGGCTCCAGCAGGGTACTAGCCCGGCCGTCAGCGCCTCGGCAACCTCGAGACCTCTCACGCAGCGTCGTGCGCGTGGGCCACGTCTGAGGATCTTCTCAGTCACGGCGGTGGAATGCTTTAGGCAAGACGATTTGACTTGTTTGCTAGCAAAATGGCTGTTAAGTTTCTTTTCGACTTAGCACGTGGAATGCCTGAAGACGCATTTGCCAATCCTGACGTTCGCCTGTGGCCTGTCATCAAGCACACTGTGGACCCACTTGGCTCATCCACTCTCTATGGACAGCTCAAGTCCCCAAAGAGTATTGAACAAAAAGGACCCTCCTCCACAGGGCAAAACAAACTTCCTTGACAACCTTATTTACATATTTTTTTAAAAAATGTATTAATTTCCTGCAAATATTTAAATTGAAAAATTAATTAAAGAAGTCCTAAAAATACTAAAAAGAACACATGTGTGTGTGAATGTGTATCCTTTTAAAATAAGAATTCTGTAAGGTCCCCGAGTAAAACGATTTACATCCTAGAAGCTTGCAGTCAGAACACACTAAGTAAGATTTAACATCTTAAGGTTTAGTTGTTCTAGATGTTTTAGATCACTGGTTATTTCCCACATGACGTTTCATTTATTTCTGAAGTCAGAAAAATCTTATGGCTTTTGATGTTTTACTTTTTTCATACAGAAAATGAGAAATATCAATGGATCAAACATAATTTTTTTAAAACACTGAAAATTCAAAAGCATCATACAGGACATCTGATTCTGACCATGATGGAGTAAGCCCACTTCAGTCTCAGTCTCAGTCTCAGAGTGTCAGTGTCTCTGTCGTCTCTGTCGTCTCTGTCGTCTCTGTCGTCTCTGTCGTCTCTGTCGTCTCTCTCTCTCTCTCCTCTCTCTCCTCTCTCTCCTCTCTCTCCTCTCTCTCCTCTCTCTCCTCTCTCTCCTCTCTCTCCTCTCTCTCTCTCCTCTCTCTCCTCTCTCTCTCTCTCTCTCTCTCTCTCTCTCTCTCTGTCAATTACAACTAAAAGCCCTGGACAAAATACTAAAAGTAAAGTAACTATGAGTATTCTGAAAAATGAACCAAAGCAAAGAGATTATGGAGGGGAGTCCAAACCTGGAGCACTGAAAACTTCTGATCTGCAAGAGACATTGTGGAAAGAATAAGAAACAAGCTACAGGCTGGGAGAATATTCGCAAAACAAATAACTGACAAAGGGCTTGTGTACAGAATACATAAAAGCCATTAAAACTCCCTAATAAGAAAACAAAGAAGTTGTTTTTTGTTTTTCGTTTTTTGTTTTTTAATGAGAAGATTTGAACAAACACTTCATTAAAGAAGATACTGGGAAGGCAAATAAACTCAGAGATCCTCAGTGCCATTAAACATCAGAGAAATGCAAATCAAAACCACAATGAGACCCAAAAGATATCAATCAGAAGAATGGCTAAGATAGATGATAAGTAGATGGACAGGTAGGTAGGTAACTAGATAAGTAGACAGATAAATTGACCATATCAAGTAAGTGCTGGTAAGGATTCAAAGCAACAGTAATTTCATATTTTGCTCATGGGAATGCAAAATGATACTGCCACTTTTAAGAAAAGTTTGGCGATTCCTGATAAATTTAAACATACACCTACCATATGAGCCAGCAATCATACTCCTAGATATTTACTCAGAAAACAGCAGAGGTTGATATGGGTTGGGTTGGGGAAAGGATAAGACAAAGGAATATTTGGAGGTTATAGAACACATCCATACATTAACGAAACAGTAGTTACACAATTGTATGCATTTGCCAAAAACTAATAGAACTGAGCACAAAGAAAGGGAGCAAATTTTGCTGTACACAAATAACTTTTTAAATAAATAAAAACACACTTGTATGGCAAAAGCATCATACACATATATGATAATGATTTCATTTTGCCATTTCAAAATCTTTACTAGAATGGATAACAGATGTTTCATAGAAATGGCAAATATCAGTTTCAATTGTGTCTTTCAATTGTCAATTTGGCAAATGGTTTAGAGCTTCAAATTAAAGCTCTAATAACTGGTTCAGACATTTTAACACAAACTATCTAATCTTACATCAAAACACTATGTCACCCACAAAGCACCCTGGAGACTTTTGCAAGGTTGTTGTTCTTTTTAAACCAACTATTTGCTAAAATTCTATTATTTTTGAATAGCTGAGACTCTTTCACTCTTGAGCATATTTTGGATGCTAACAATTCTATGCGCTTTCTTTGAATAGAAATTTTTAACAATTAAGTCATATCTTTTAAGTCAAAATGTAATCTATCGCCAACTCAAAATTATTAGCCATCCTTAGAAATTGCATAAGCCATTTTAGAATTTCATTTTTGTTCCTACTTTTGCTTTGTGCTTTGATAAACTTCTCTCATTTAAATACGGTTAACCTTAAATCCAAGCCTTTTCTGTCCAGGTGTGGCATTGCAACTTCTACTTCTCAAAAAAAAAAAAAAAAAAAATACCATGCAAATTATAAAGAAATAAAATAACTAAGGATGAAACTTCAAAGCAGTTTTTTCTCAATAAAGGGAAGTTTGCCTCTCAGAGGACATTTGGCAATGTCTGAAGACACTGCTTGATTGTCACTGGGGTGAAGGGAGATGAAGGTATGGGAGGTCTGCTACTTTTATCTAGCGGTCAAGGCCAAGGATAGTCCCTGCTCAGGGAATGACCCCGTCTAAAGTGCCAACAGTGCTGAGATCCTGAATTCCTGCCCCAAAGCAATTAACTTACCTGAGAATGTTACGCATCAAAAACGTGAGCACAAACAAAATCAAAACTTGGGGTAACTTTGAGGCATTTCACTTATTGTTTTTGGCTATTCCACTGATATATACATATTCACTGGTAGACTGGATTTTTCAAAGTCAAAAAACAGTAACAGTACTTTATCACTTGTTATACAAAGGCATGCGATGGCACCAATTTAAGAAATATATCAAAAATTCATAATAGAAAGTGACTTAAGGAAACATACAAATGTCAGAGTGCAAGGAAGCCTTGAATTAAAGACCACGTGCAAAGACACACGGCTTTGGTTATTAACGTGCTGCTCAATGAGCAAACCTAATACATTTTTGTTTAAGCTAAATCTGAAATTCACATGAATTTTCTATGGCTTTGTTTGAGATAGTATCTAAAATGTGTATTTATTAGTATAAGTTTTCCGTGGAAACTTCCACTGTACATTTAAAAAATCATCTATCATTAATTCCCAGATGCACGAGTGTTAATGATTTAGGACAGTATATCTAATCGGAGGCAACAAAAATTAACAACAGCTCATAATTATAGATGCTAATGTGGATAAGCTTTCACTAATAGAAGAATTTATCCTTGGTAATTTTTTAAACATGATCAGGCGTTGCTTATTATTTAAATCACTACATGAACCACTTACACATGGTACAAATGAACATCAAACTACATACAGTAACGCAAGAAACTCCTAGTCATGAGATCTGCAAATAATGACAACTGCTTTTGTATCGTAACAACTCCATCCAAAATCAGATGTAAACCAAGGTGATGGTAATTGTCACATGGAAAGAGACAAGTCTGGAGGGTTTGCGAGTATCTTTTCAACATCTAAAGTTACTTCAAAAAGACATACTTGCCAAAATTCATTGAAACAAAATGTAAGAGTACAAATTGCATTATCTCCCCTAGCTTCATCCTCGTGTTTAATATGAAACATTAGCAATTCCTCTTTCCCCTGAAATGTTCATGGTCACGTAAATTAGCTGAAATACTGACACGTTGATGCCAAGTTAAATGTTGCCCTTGCATCAAGCCTATATTTCTAATTGAGAATTAATCTTCTACTTGCCCACACGAAAGGCATGGCTCTTTGCCAGCAGTGGCAGTTGAAATAATCACAGGCAAAAAAGGACCCACCTTGTTGGCCTATGTTGTTATTCTACAGAGATCTAGTGTGATATTCGGTTTAGAAACAATTTCGACCTACCTTGACTATGATTGACAAAACGGTTACTGAAAAATGTTAAGAGAATCTACAATCATGCATAGGCTTCTCATACGCACTTTATAATTAGTGCACCTGAACACTGCTGTGATTTATGCCAGATTTTCATGTGGAAATAAGACCATGTCTAGCTTTGTCAGAATTAACTTTGCAATATCTAACCAGTATATCTTTTCCCTCCTCTTTTTCCTAGATCTAACTGATTTTTTGAAGAATTCTTCCTTACTTCTCTCCATTTTGGCCAATATGTTTTAAACATAATGAAGAGTTAATAAAAACAAGCATTAAAAAATGGTAGACAAGGTCCTATTTTCAAGCTGTGACTTCTAGTTTTGACGAAGATGGAGTGGCCCTATTCCTCAAAGGTTCTCTCTCAACAAGGTGGGAAGGAGGAGGCAAGAAACTTAGGGGCTTCAGAATTTGAAGGAAAACATGGCAGTCGGTCCCCTCGGTTTTCTTATTTCCTCCCATATATCCTGGACAGAGCATTCCAGTGTGGTTATAATAGGGCAACACAGTGCGACCTCAGTGATGAAACTGATTCGTATCTTCACTATGATGGATACACAAATTTAGACATGTGATCAAATTGTATACAGACACACACACACACACACACACACGAAACCGGAAATCTAAATAAAATGGTGGATTAATATATTGATTGAAGTTTCATATTCTAGTTTTTCAAGATGTTATTGAGGCAGATGGGTAAATTTTGCATGGGATCTCTCAGTATTATTTCTTACAAGTGCCTAAAATTAATTAAAAATAAATAAGTACTATCTATGCTGTACTCATCCAAGCTATTGCTCCCCAGTTTTTAAAATTGCTGGGGTCTTTCTTCTCTTTAATATTTGTAAAAGCCTTTTCTCACACACTTTGAGATGCTCTCTCTGCCTGAGACTGTTGCTAGTATTTTAAGGGATTAAATTATAATGGTCACCATTTGTCCCAGTGTGCATTCCCTCAGAATTCATCTATCTTGCCACTCATTCCTTTGTTTTTGTTTTCTATCTACCTTATATTCAACTCAAATATTAACTCAACTCCTTTCTATTAATTCCCTAATGTGTCAAAACCCTCAAAACAGCTACACTTAACAGATTTAGGTCAAATAGTTAAAATAACACAGGAGATTTGCATCCCAGGAAACGAACAATTTAAAATTGCGCACTGTATGTCCACGATGTACACTTTTTTGGTCAAGCCGGCCGTGGTAAAATTGGCATAGGCTGAATCTCTTCCTTTGGCCCTGAGTTCTGTCTGCCACACCCTGCTCCCCCCAAAACTCAAATGCTTTATGTCTCTTTCCAATTTTCTCTCTTCTCCAGATTGAGAACCATTAAACACTATACATAAACAAAAATGATCCAATTAATTGTTTCTACTTCTACAATATAGATCTTTTTTTTTTTTCAGGGATTATTTCATGTAATTTTTAGAAAGCAGAATAAAACTGTTTTCTGATATAAACACTTATTACATATATACATATATAATTATGTATACATAATTTATAAACATTAGCACTTTTTCTCTGCTGTAGTTAGGTAATTGGAAGATTAGCAAACTTATTAAGGTCTTCTCATCTTGGAAAAGTTTCCCTCACTTAAAAAAAAAATTGTAACTATTCTTTTTTTGGATTATAGATAACTAAATTGGTATCTGGACCATATGCTCCTCTTATGTTTCCAGAACAATACAACTGCCTGAAATATTTTTGAATGTTACCTTTTAGAGAAACATCAAGGGAAACAGTATGAGAAAATAAAACTATTCAAGTCCATGTTTGAACGAAGTCATATTCTCCATTCCATTACCCAGTGATAACATACTATAGGCCAACTCCTGCCCTAGGTTACACACACACTGGTTTTTCTGAGTTTAGTGAGAATTGTTCATGTAAATCTAAAGGCATCAGTTAGCCCTGTAGGCATGAAAATGCCCACCCTCAGAAAAAGCAAATGTTATCTGTCTTATAATAGTTGGCTTTTAGACGAAAATGATATAATATAAACACAGTTCCATTAGCTAATATAAGTTTTAAAAAGCATTAGCATCAAATTTTAACCATGACAAATTTGAGCGAATTACCAGAGTGGCATTTCCAAGACTGGAGATTATTGAAACAAATAAGTAGATGTTGAACATCTCTTCTTTTTATAGCAATTTTAAATTTTAGTAGCATATATAGTAAATGCATTATAATATTTGCATATAATTTTCTTTTGCATATATTGCACATTTCATACCTATTGGCTGAGAATCAGCCATTTTCTAATAAGAAAATTTGCTACATTCCTCAAATATCAGTTTCTGAGTTGAAATATTCATTTATTCATGGCTTACTTTACATCTTAATTTGAGGTGTCTACTAGAAAAGGTCTTATTGAACTTAAAATTTTGTTTTGAAATATTACACTGATAACATTCAGGCTTGTAAAAGGTGAATACTGTATTATGATGTATGATGGATGATCTTTTGCACACATTAGCTAAACAAAACTTTCCTTTTGCTGTACATATATACATGTGTATGTAGTAGTGGTTTATAATGGTTCTACGTAGACTGGATTAGGAGCAGGTAAAATATGTGTTATCCGAGAGAGGGGAAAAAACAGACAAGTTCATAATGCTACATAAACCTCTAGTCCACTTTTTCAGCCTTTTTCATTTAACGTAATATATATCTTTCTAAAAATCTCAGATCCCTACTTTTACTGATACATTTAGCTATTTTCATCACTCAGGCACTGTTCACCTGTTTCCTTCTTCCTTTGTCCACCTATTAAAAACATAACCAACCTTCAAGAGTTAACTCACATCCTATCTTCCTTATGCACCTTTCCTGACATATCTGAACAGAAGCTGACCACTTCTTGTCCTGAATTCTGATTATTTTGTTACACACTTTTTAATTCATGAAGGCAGGAAGGAAGGAAGAAGGTTTGGGCCCCACCCAGACCAATAACACACAATGGGGAATGGGCATTAGAATAGTTCTTTAAAAAGTTTATTAACAATGCTAATAATTTCTTCAGTTAGGAATTACTGCCCTGAGCTGAAGTCTAGCTCATATGTACTGAATATCAAAATTCTGATTCTTTTCCAATGCTTTTGTTTGGTCAAATGAAACCATCATCCACATAAATGTCCAATCCAGAAATCTCGGGTTTGCCAACAAGCCCCTTTGCCTTAACCTTCACCTTTCTTCCATCAACAGGACCTTTGATTTTAATTCCCAAACGCTCTCACAGGTGGACCACTTCCCAGCATGTCTGCTATTACCACTGCAGTTCAAACAAGACATATCTCACTTGGGCAGTGAGAGTAATTCAGCAATCCAATTTGTAATGGGTAGCTAACATTTCTAGGAATTACTTAATTTTCCTAGAGTTTCACCATTTTTTAAGTAAAATGTCAAAATTGAAGGCCTCGCTTTCTGACTAACTGCTCTATTTTAAATTCGTGTGCAAAGAATAATTTTTACTTGGATAGTTTTAACTATCTACATAATCAAGTGGGAAGAATCCCTACTTCTATCGCTCTTACACCATCGCGAGGCTTGGTTTGATACTGCGTGGGTCAGGTGGCCGGGATGAGCTAAGCAGGACATTCTCCCTTTAATCCACTGCAGTCTTTACAGACTGCCACAGACCTGAGACACACTAAGCAGAACTTCATATAAAATCACGTTCTGTTGTGTCTTTAAACCGCTTATATCGATGAGGGATAGAGTTGCAAAATATATTGATTTAAATTATTGGTACAAATTATGTAAATATGAGTCATTTTAAATATTTACATTAAAATATCTATCCACATGTACAAAAATTAATGCATATTTACAAACTTTTTTTTTGTTTTTTGTTTTTGTTTGTTTTGTTTTGTTTTTACCCTTTTGGGAGGGTTGGAGAACTTTAAAAATGAATTACTCCTTAGATCTTACAGTGACCTAGGTTCACTGAAACATTATTTTTTTCAGTTAATGCTCAGAGAAACTTGTGACCATAAATTCAGGCAGGTAATTTAACCTCCCTGGGACTCATTTTTCTCATCTCTATAATGGAGATAACATAAACCATTTGAAAATTTAACATGTACAACATTTAACACCGTACATATAATCAGTGCTCAATAATGGCAGCTATTATCATCACCATTTTTAACTGATTATTCTGAAAAGCTTTGTTAAATTCTATTGATCTTTCCTTAGTTTTGAATAATCAAAACTATTCAAGTAACGAGTGATATTCAACTGGATGGATACAAACAGAAGGCTTTGCACAAATAAACAATGTTTAACACATACAGACACCTAAGTACCGTTAAAAGCAAGAAAATTATTAAAGAAAGAATATGGATTGAGATTTTCTTGCAATGGGGGTTGAGATGGTGCTCCCATGAGAATCCCAGGACACAGAGCTTACTGAAGGCTGCATGGACGTTTTATGTTCCCTCAATCAATAGAGACACGGTAATATCTTGATTAAGTGTGCACATGGGCATATACTCCAGAGATTGAGAGACTTGCTTTATCTATTCTAACGACTGTAGGTTAAATTGCATTTTCTTTTTCTCCCAGACTATCAATAATTTCCCTTTTTCGGATTGAATACATAAATCAAAAGAACATATTTCATGAACAAACTATGATTATGAAACTCCTTCATCTATCGATCCCTAAAACTTTATTTACTCATGTATTTTTTTCCTTCATTGTATCAGATTAGAACTGTTCTTTTTTATATTATTGTAGCTAGGGTCATTTGTGGCTCTTGAATTGTCACTATATCAAGGAGCTTTCAAAATAGCATAGATAATGTGAACACATGATTCAATCATTTCTTGCTTCCATAGTTGTAAGAATTCATCAGCTTCAAATTTTAGTAATTGTTTTACTGTATTTCAGCATAACTACTATAGGGGTCCTATACTAATGATTCTTTGATGTTATTTTTCCTTTGAAATGTGTGAGACTGCTTAAAGGAAAACAGAATTTCCACAGCGAACTCTGAGATTTTACTTTTAAATGATATACAATTAAATAGTTCTAGGTCTTTTTATTTACCAATCCATAACAAACAGCTCAAATAAAATCCTTTTACGTATTACAAAACTTTTTTAAAAAATCAAAAGAGAACTCTCACAATAAGTGTAGCATGTGCTGATTCAATACGGAAACTAAGCTTAAAAAAAATCTGCTAATGTTATCACTGTTCCTTGTTTGATAATAAAAAGACTGAATTGATTTTTTCAAGTTTTAGGACAAAAAAAATATGACGACTTTCAGCTTGATATAATTTGAAATAGCCAATATATTAAATCCCAAAGTAAAATTTAAATTGGCAGTTGTGGCAGACTCAAGTCCTTGAATGATTATTAATTTAAAACCTAATCCTATTCCAACAGGTTGAAGCTTCACAATACTAGTTCTTAAATAAAGCCGCTAGTCCATCACTGTAACATCGGGCATTTTTGTTTAGGAAACTAGACCCCCAGTGTTTGCTATATCTAGCTCTTCCTGGCCTTTTTTTTTTTTTTTTTTTTTTTTTTGCCCAGTGATTTAATTATTTAAAAATCATTTATTTTTTCTGAATTTGGGAAATTAGAATTCTGATTCTATCTGTAGAATTCTTTCGACAGACAGCTGATACTGAGTGGACTGAGGCAACGTATAAGGTCAGATCTGTTAATTACATGTCACCATGCTTTCTAAGTTAAATCCTGGTTTCTGAGCCAATTCCATGAATCAAGATGTATGTTTTATTTTACACACACACACACACACCATGTAAATTAATTAATTTATGGCCATATTGGGGAAGTAAAAATATGCATACACATTAATTACAGACTCGCAATTTAAACTTGACTAACCCAGACTATCATTTATGTGTTCTTTCTCACATGCCCGGCAATGATGGAAGTCTCTAATCCCCAAATCAAACAGAATGTGAACACACTACATAAAAAGGCAACAGCGAGTTGCATTTTATGTTAAAATATACTCTTTGCCGTGAAACGGTTACAAGCCGCATTCGCTCACGTCTTGGCCATAAAAATCTACCAAAAAAATGTTTCTATGTAAATAAATACCAGACAGCATGGGGAAGCAGAAAAAAGCACAAGCCTGATGTCAGCCTGAGCAGCTAACTCTGTCGCTAACGACCCAGGCGACACTACACAACTCAACAGCTTTCCACGCTTTGATGACTGGTGTCTCCCTCTGCACGCCACTCACTTTTTGCTGTAGAATTCAAGGAAGCCTTGTTTTGTGTATCCCGTCCAATCCTCTTATTACACAAGTAAGGACACCGAGTCCGGTGAATTTGTTGACTGTGCAGTAGAGTGACCAGTGTCAGATTCCCCTATCCTACTGTCGGCCCTTCCCACCACTTTTTATAACAACTGTTCAGGAATGAGCACATTCCTTATTAAACGGCTATGCTGTCAAATGTTATACATTTCATAATATCTTAAATGTATTCAGACAGTGTCCAGTAAGGAAACCCTACGCAGATCTCCAATTTAGAGTAAATAACTGCTTTCTCATTTTTATTTGAATAGATGCAGATTTTCATAATGCTGGGTACCCCCTAAATCTATCGATAAATGACAGATGAATGAATGACCGATTTGCATGATTTTTTTCCTAATGTTTTATGAATATTTAGCTCTGTAATTTTAATGTAAAATGTAGGATGGGGAGAAGAAACATTTTAAAATAAATAAAAGAAGTGCACAAATTGGAAAGAACAAGTTTTCTCTTGGTAGTCAAACAGTTATGAAATAAAGCAGTCTCATTAAATCATAAGTACTTTAACCTTTCCTCAAAAGAAGGGGACGATTTGAAGATTTATAATGAAATTTCACCTAACCTGGGAATGGACTCATGTTTGACATGTATTGAAAGATAATGCTGATTTCAATAGGCCGTCTAAGAATGCTTTACTCCCAGGAAAGTAATTCAGTCATGGCTACCTCCTCACGTTTTGATTTTAAACTTTCTCTGTAAAGTTAATCTGTATCACTGCCTGCCAAAACGTGGCAGTTTCACAGATAAGGCAAAATAAAGGCAAGTAAAATGAATTTTTTTGGTCATTGTTGATACAAAAATATGCAACAAATATATCTATTTGACAGCTCCTGCAGATTCCCTTTCTTTGGCAGTTTCTATTTTCACATTCCTATCGTTATAACCCCCATTCTGTTGCCCTGGTCAGCGGGTGAAATGGACAGCCTCAAGATACAGAACGAATCAGGCCCCTCTCTGCTAACTACGGAGCAGACGAGGGTGGGCGCTGTGACAGACCAAACCCATCCTGTGCTGAGGACAGAGCCCTTTAAAGCCCCGGGGGCATGGAAGTGCTACTCCCTGCCAGGCGCATTTGCTAAAGTCATATCCTAACTAAAAGCTGGGTAGATACGGCAAAACACACCAACTGAACACCACTTGGCCAGTACCTCTCTATAGAAATCAATTGTTGCGACCTCTCTACACTTAATGTTCTCCCTAAGGCTTTTCATGCACTGCTATGCAAATACATGGCCGAATTTCAGTTATACTCAGGCAAAACAAACATAAGTATTAAAGCGTATGTAAACCAAGAACAATTTCTATGCTGAAACAGATTTTAAAACCCAAGTAACAATCCTCAAGACCCTCTAAGAAAGCCCACTCATCAGCTACTTCAGGGAGGGATGAGAAATCAAAGGTTATTTCCATACAGTGAATGAGGTGCAACGTCATCTAGTGCAAACAGGGTTCGCATGCCCCGCTGTTTGGATGTCCCTATGAGAGCATGTACGTGCAAACACGGTTCCTCCTATATGAAAGGCAAGGGTGACCACTGGCTACACTGGGCCCTTCCAGTGCCCTGAAGAAATGAAAGGATAAACTGTGTCTGTTCCTAGGAACTACAAAATGCCAGACTCCTCACAGTTATCTCAGCCTTTAGCAGCTTCTAAGGTTAATACAAACTGTGGTTGACAACTAAAGTAATAACATCACACCTTTTGACTGTCTGATGTGTAAAGTTCATTAGTTCTAAGGTCAGCATTTTAATGCAACAGCCAAATTTTATTCACATCATCAGATGCTATCTGCAAAAGACAGCTGTAAAAACCAGGCAGGGGTTTTAACACTGCCATGACTAGTAAAATTAGTTCCACACACCAAAGGAGCCCTCACACATTTCTGAACAAAATAAAATGTACTAACAAAATAAAACAAAAACAACTCCTCAGGATATTACTCCAGATAGCATTGCCCTGAGCTTCTGTGAGAGTTTTCACAGCAATTTTTTGGGGGGTGGTAATGGGGGAGAAATGCTAGTTTATCAAGAAATGCATCATTAGGTCATTTAAATACTGGGTTTTTTTAGTTGTCTTTTACATATACTTAAAATCTCAAAAGATACTGCTTCAGATCTTGTGGGAAGATGTCATTTAAAGGAAAGAAAGGAAGACAGATCCTGTGTTTAACCAAATGTTAAATATTTTTTATTTTACTCACCTGCACACTAAGATGAATCCATTTCTTCACGAGAATTCTCCCCAGCGTCATTACTTTTATTGGAGGCTGCAAACCATTTACTGTGTGATAATAAAACATGGTCTCTTTCTCAGACACTGTGAGTTTGAACACAATCTGCCCATCCACCGTCTTTTCTATAATACACCTTAGGAAGCAACCAGAAAAGAGACAAGGTCAGCATCCACCCAGAAGACACGCTAAGGCACTGTGCAGCTAGGTAAGTATAACTGACACCAACTCCACTTAAAAAGGTGTGCTATGAAGAAGTGCCTGAGTGTCACTAGATTCAGAGCAAGCTTTATTCCAATTAAGAAGGC
>CM053516.1:3960387-3985751 GCA_028627145.1 Eidolon dupreanum | reverse complement strand
GAGCTGCAGTGAGCGGCCTTCGCTACGACTGACTGCGGAGGGCCCGCGGAAAGCCGACGCTCGCTCCTCTACTTACATTACACCTTCTTGCTCGGGTTTCAACCACACGGCTAAAGTGAACGATGCGGCCAGCCTTGCAGGAGGAGGAGAAGAAGAGCAACTCTTGTGATTTCTGAAAATAAAACTCGTAGCATTGCCGGGCGAGTTGGGACGCAGGTCACGCCTGTCCGCGGTGACGCAGCGCCCGAGGCCGGCTGACAAAAGGGCGACGTAAGTCGCAGGCGAAGCCCTGTGTGGGCAATCCTGAATGCAAACCCTCTGGCTGCAGAACTGAAGGCTCTCGGCAGCTGCAGAGCTATGGCAAAAAGTGCTGCGGGCCGGGAGCCCGCACGTGGCTGGGCTGGGCCCGGCGGACACGGGCTTGAAGGCGCCCACGTTCTCCAGCCGTGGGAAGAGGCCCTGCGCGTCGGCCAACGAGACGGCCGCGAAACAGGCGAAGATCACTGTTTCGGTGACGTGGAACATGAAGCCAAACCCCAGCGACAGAGCCGAGCCACTCATGTTTACAAAAGAGCATTCTCCTCCTGATAAAGCGTTGCTAAAGAAATGACACGGCCCAGGCCGCCGCCGGCAACACGCGGGCGCAGGGAGCGTTAGGAACGCTGAGACGCTCCACTCTCGGGAAGCGGCGGGCGCGGCTCCACACGGAGGCTACACCGCAGACGGGCTCGGCGAAGGCGAAGACATGGGTGGCAGCTGGTGTCTGGGAATCAAAAACAGAGCGTCAAGGAAAAGCACCCTAAGCATGAGGACTTGGAGTCCCTGGCAGGAACTACTACTGAACTTAAAAAAAAAAAAGAAAATTGCAAAGTACAATGTCTGGAGTAAAACACTCATTCTTTGGGCAAATATCTGCATGTCATTGAGCAAATAAATCAAGCACTTTAAAAGTCCACAGGACCACCAGTTTTATAACACATACACATATGCCTCTGTTTTCATTCATCTATTTCAGCACGGTAAGTTCAGACTGTTGCTCGAGAGAATTAGCACTATGTACTCTGCTTAGCAAGGTGAAGAATTGTGTAGATTCTTTCCCACGCGCCGTATGGCGCAACGCAGAGCTAACTTGCAGATGTCCGAAAGCGAGCTGGCAAAGCACTTTGGGCCTCTCCCCCTTAGCCCAGCATGTGCAGCAACTTTAAGCCCAGGGTAAAGCTGCTTAGAAGCCCAACACCATCTGTCTATCCTATGCCTTCGTATTTAGCAAACGTTTATGTTCTTGTTTCCTCATGTGCCTACGGAGCTGTGGGTTAAATATGGACCCGTAATACTGTGTAAGTAATTGCATTGATAAATAAGCTGAGTTACCATTTCTTTATTGCATTTCGACCAGTCCCCTCAGTGTGACAAATGGCTCTTCACAGGACCGCTGTCCCTCGTTGCCTGGCAACGCTGCAGTAACCCCTGGTTACTTTGAGCAAATAGGCCGCAACAGCAGGAACGCTCCAGAGAAGACCTGACCGACCGACTATGGGATTCCGCACAGCACACACCTGGTTACCTGAAACACTGCGGTTGGCTTGGTGGCCCTCCTGGAACTGAGCGCCCCAAGCTTTCAGCAGGTGCCTCAAGCCGGGGGAGGGCCCTGGAAGAACCAGGCGTGCATAATTTTAAAGTGGCAGTACACCTGATCCTGTAATCCCCTTCGCCCCTCCCCTCTCTGCTGCCCTGAACCTCCATCCATTTAATCCTGTAATCAAAATCATCTGCCACTATTACTAACACAACAATTTCCAGAGCCCCTTCCTTCTCTTTTCTGGGGTACAAACATTGATAACCTAACAGCTTGGTCCATGAATGAAAGTTTTTGTTTTTTGTTTTTTTGTTTTGTTTTTGTTTTTTTTTTGACCGTTCAGGTGTGACTGCATTCTTTAGCCCAGGACGCCCTCTCGTAAATACTAATGCTTCTCTAAATTACAAAGAACATCTGATATATCTAAAAAGGTTGCATTTGGGTGATCGGGGATTTTAATTACACTACAGAAGCAATGGAATTGCTGACTTTTTAGCTGTCTGATTGGATATGAATATGTATTTCTGAATGCATGTTTGATGTCAATTCTATGTAGTTTCTATTACATCTAAAACTCTCTTTTCTAGCATCTGGGATATCTCGTCCTAGACGAGAGGTTTAAAATCAACTGAATATTCTCTTTTTATCTTAAAAATGGAAAACTCATTTGGGAAGCAACTAGGCAATTGTGGTTTTGTTTTTTATAAGTTATCACATTTAGAGGAATATTTAGAAATGAGAGAAACATTTGTATGGTGTTTCTTGTTAGTAACACAGCCAGAGACAAACCCAAAGCGTCTTCTCTCAGATTTTCTTTAATTTCTCTTCCATGAGAGATCTGAAAACCACAACCCTTTTATACATCAATTAGAATGAGGTGCTTCTGGAGGAAACCTTCACCTTTTGTGAAAATACTCTATTCTCTACTTATTATTATAACCTTGCAAGGGCAACTTTTTAAATTAAAAACAAGCCTTAATGTAAAACTAGCCAATAGGTAAGGAATTCTGAGAATTTGGGAAAAATATGATTAAAAATTGATATATAGGACACAGAAACTTAGACAAATGGATTATTCAAACCTGATACAGAACACACAACCAATATTTATTCGAACAAGTTATTCAATGGCTCCTTTCCCTTTATTCTCAGTGGACTAACTTTAATTTTTAATTGTGGGGCTCTAGCGTTATCTTTTGGGTCACCATTCTTGAGATAAGAATTCTCCTACCACATAACTCTGCTTTGTAGTCATGACTCAAAATAGACAATCTAAGATTAGTGCCTCTCCTCCACACTCAGAAGCGCTGCCTGTAATTTGCAAAGGCAGACAGTGGACTGACATATCCCTCAACTTTTACATTTCTGCACTATCAATCCTGAGGACACATCTGGTAAGTGAACTGGGCACCAGCAGTTCCACCACCCCACGGGGCCTGAGAAAGAAGTACCCAAAAAAAAGTGTACAGGAAGAAAGTTTAGTTAAAGCTGATGTGGCCTTGTGCTATTCTCTTTTTCATGTATTTCAGGAGAGTCACTGGGTATTTCTTCCGGTCTAGGGCAGCTTGGTTGTCTGGGGCTGGACCACCTGATTTGGCCTCACTCTCTCATCTAGCCATTGGCTCAACAGTCATGGAGATCTATCCTAGGAGAAGAAAGAAAAGTTCCCACCAACATAAGGTAAAGGGCCCTAATGTGTAAGTACTTTTCAGGCCTCTGTTTCTGTCCTACTTCTGAATGTTCTATTGGCCAAAAAAGTCACATGACCAAATGCAGACTCAAGGGCTGTGAAATAAACACCAGTCTTCAAAGGAGGAATGACAAAGGCAGACTGCAAAGGGGCATACATACAAAATGGAAAGAAACACTAGCCGCATTCTACCACAAAGGGTTGCCATTAATTTCTTTTTCTAATCGTAAAGACATATGCTCATTTAAATCAGGATTTTCTTGTTTTGAAAAAGTCACAAAAATGGTGTTTTAGTTAGAAAACCCTAAACAATTCATACTCATGATTACCTTGAAAAAGCTGACAATAATAATCCTAGTTTTTCAAGCACTTGAGACTCAGCCTTTGTTGATAGACAACATGAAGAGGTAACCTCCATTCTAGAGTTTTTAGTATCCATAGATCTACTATTAAAATTGACTAACCTCTAGCATAACTGACCAAGAAAAAAAAAAAGAGTGTATGTATAGTGTTAGATATGAAAATAGAGGCATAAACTAAAAAAATATTGTAGAGAATTTTATGAGAATTAAACTTGAATCCTTAGACAAACTGGACAAATTCCTAAGAATATTCCCAACCTAAGCTGATTCAAGAAGAGCTAGAAACAACCCAAATGTCCATTAACTGCAGAATACAAAATAAATTGTAGCATATTCATACAATGGGATGAGATAACACAATGAAAGAAAAAATGAACTACTGTTACAAGCAAAAACATGGAGAAATTTCACGGACATGGCAGTGAGTGAAAGAAGCCAGACACACCAAGAATATACTGTATGATTTGATTTATACGAAGTTCAAACAGTCAAAGCTGATCTATGTTGATAGAATAGTGCTCGCTCTTTAAAAGAGAGCATCACATGGGAATAGGTTCAAGGAAGCCTGCAAGAGTACTGGGAATTTTTATATCTTGATACTGGTGGTGATTGCACAGGTGGATGGATCCATTTGAAAAAAATTCATCAAGCTGTACACTTAAGATCTGTATACCTTATGAAAAATATGTCTCAATTAAAAATGTTTACAAACATGAATCATTCTATTTATTAAATAGTCTATAGTTAAATTTCTCCCCAAAAGAAAAACAGTAGGCCCAGATAATTGTGCCAATCAGTTATACCACACATCTGTAAAAACTGTAATTTCAATTTTTACAAACACTCTTGCACATGGATTAGAGAATACTTTCCAACTTATGAAGCTAGCATAATCTTGAAATACACAGAGAAATATATATATGTATGTATGCATATAGATAGACAGGCATAAAATAGGAAACATGAGAAAGAAAAATTAAAAACCAATATCACTCAGTACATAAATATAAAGAAAAAATCTCTGAGTAAAACATAAGCAAACTGAATCCAGAACTATATAAAAAGCTTAAATTTCCTGACCAACTGAGTTTATTCCAAAACTGCAAAAATGGTTTAAATTAAGATTTAAGTGTAATTCACCATTAAAATGGATTAAAGGAAAAAATTCATATGATTTATTTAGGACCAAGGTCCTTAATAAAGAATTTATTCATTTAGACCCAAAACTTTTTACTTAAGGCCAAAATTAATAAAACGAGGAAACTGCTACAACTTGAAAGACAACTTACAAAAACCAACATCATAAAATAATAATTATTATAATTTGCACTTTTGTTAAAATCAGGAGAACAGGGGCACCCATTATCGCTGCTTCTATTCAACATTTTACTAGCCAGTGCACTAAAATAAGGAAAATTAGTTAGAATTTTAACCTTTTTCTACATACATGAAGTATGTGCATTCTACATAAAATAGATGTAACGTTCTGAAACAGTTTAGCAAAATGCTTCCTATTTTCTGAAAATTCTCTTCATTTTCTTTTGTAATCTACTGAACCAAAGTGATGCTTGCAATGCTTAAAATTCAAAGAGTAAATTAAAACACCTTTTTCTTGTCGAACAGCAATAATTCACACAGAATTTTGTTTCCGAATTCTTGGTAAGGCTGCTAATACAACAAGGTACCTAAGAAGTAGTATGCCAGTAAAAGTGACATGTGTCACTTGAAGACAAAAGTTTGAAGGGCCAGTGATGGAGTGGTCTTCTCTGATCGTATTGAGATGGACCATTCATCATGCAGTTCTCCAAATGACTACCATCCCTAGAACACACAGATGACCTGCAATGAACAGGTAACACAAGGGATTCGCAGAATGAGTAAGAAATAAACCATGCGGTTTTAGTGCTGTTTGTGATGGTAGCAGGGACTGCCCGACGTGATTCCCAGGTCTTGCTGCATTTCCTCGTACGCTATACCTGCACTAGGAAAACTGCTGACAATCTCATCGGATATACTTGGGAACAAGGTTGGTACACTCTGGACAACTAATGACCTACTCTGCAGCCATGAAAACACTTTTCCTTCAGCTAGCTGGCAGGTCCATCCCTGCAGAGTGGACTGTCTACTTGCAGTGCCTGGAAGGGGTCTGTCACATCTTGAATCTGTTATATCTGGAAGCAGTAACTATTTGGCCCACGGCAGATGAGAAAGTCATTTAGTAAGTAATGTTGGACCCAGCTGGTTGGAAAAAGGATATCAAGTCAAACGAACAAACCAAAACTGGCCCGCATCTTCTAAGATGAGTCTTAGAAAAGGAGATAATTCATTCTAGAAAGCAAAACTCTCCGAGAGAAAGAGGGCTACCAAACAAGAGCCTGAGGGAGGAAGAGGACAGGTAGGGGCATGGCGGGATGAGAAGGCTAAGCAAGCACACGGAGCAGCAGCAAGTCAAGTCAGAGAAAACCACCAGAAACGGCAGGGGGACCATCTAGGAAACCGTCTCACTGCCGGCCACACACCCCACCTCGCAGGGCAACTAGAGGCTTCCCCGTTATACCACCCTCACTGGCCCATCAAGTGTCAGGAAGAAGCTACATTTTCACTCCAGGAAAATGCCAGCAGGCCATATAAGGAAAGTGGCCTTCCTTGGCGTGGATTAGAGCTTCACCCAGGGGCTCAAAAGACACTGACTTCTCAGAACTGTTTGATCCTTGAGACCATGCCCAGAGCCTTGGTCATGGAGCCTCTGCCTCCGAGAGAATTCTGTTAACGGTGGCGCCAATCAGAGCCCAAAAGGAACATGCCATAAAGAGATAAGCCACATTAGCCAGAGTCCTGCCTTGATCGGGAAATGTGAGCCCTGAGGATTCATTCTGCCATGGTGAAGGAATGTTCTAGAACCTGAAGAGGCAGTTACTGAAAAGAATAGCATATCACCATACTTAGTTTTGTTGTTCAGTCCCTTCTCCCATAAGACACAGAGAAGCTGGTGAGGGATGCAGTATGTTTTAGAGAAATTTCAAAGAAAGAAAAAGGTAAGGTTAAACGAATGAAGCACGTACCCTCCATCGGAACATCATGAGAAGTGGACCATTCAGTGGTTGAGAACACATGCCCCGGAGATGGACTGGGTTAAACCCTGGCCCCACAACCTACTAGCGGCGTGTTCTTGGATAGGCTATACTTAACCTCTTTTTGCTTCAGCTCCCTCATCTATACAACAGAAGTATTGCCTACCTCCCGGGGTTGTGACTGGTCTTTCACTGTTAGCTCTCATTACACATTTTCCAATTTATACTTAGTGAGTTTTTCTATAATCGTATATCCTAAGGCAATAGAGAGGAAATACTACCATTCATTTCTCCATCATTAGAGTTTACCAAATGCTTTTATAGATTATCTCATTTGAGCTTTACGACAACCCTACAAATTACACAGAGACAATGCCACTCCCAATATACACATGAAGGGAATGAGAATCGGGGCTTAAGTGGCTTTCTCAAAGTCACTTCAGTGGTAAGTGGCAAAGCCTGGACAAAAGCTCCGATTCTCTAGATGGAGTCTAGTGCTCATCATCCTACACTAAGGCTTTACTGATCAGAGGCTTCACAGAAGTGATGGGGTGTTGAATCGTGTCTGAGTGATGACAGTTCTTACAGATAGAGAACAATGAGCATTTCAAGTGAAGATGCTACGTGTGGAATAAGATCGCCCTGCATTTATGGAACACATATTTCCTGTAGACACCTGCAGAGAAATACAATTCAGCCCTCTAAAGTAGAATTTATCAGATTTCCAGGTTTTTCTAAAAATGGTCAAAGCATTCACAAGAGCATTCTAGTAACTTTTAGGAGCCTTGGTTTTTTATTCAACAGCTCAGACCTAGCGGGTCTCATTCTACTGCCTCGATCAAGACTGTGGCACATATTCTCACACTTATTAAATTATGCAAACTCTCAGATGACCGAAGAATTGTATTGGTTTGAGGCATAAAAGCTTCACACTGATATTTCAGGGTACATGGGACACTTGATACCACTGATAGCATGTGGCAGGCCATCTAATTCCTGTCTGTTCTTTCTCCTCACCCTGGGCAAGGGCCCAGACTGAGCCTGGCAGGTGAATTCAAGAGCGGCTTTCTAGATCCGAGCCTGGCAGCGAGATAACAGCTGCGAAGCAGTATGGGACAGGCAAGTTAATGGCTGGTGAGCAGGACGAATAGGTGGGTGCGGGTCTGAAAACGAAAATGACACAATGTGAGGAAGGACAGCAGGCAAGCAGAGCACAGAAGTGAGCTCAAGCCTAACAGGCCATCGTCAATAATTAAGGGTCAAGTTTCTACAAAGAGCTATGTTCCTCATAGTGACACAGCCCCCCCTTTCACTAAGTGGGAAAGCCCTAGATTGCCTAAAACCCATGGGTATGTGGTTTTAAAATGATTTTGAGAAAATTCCATTGAGGAAGAAAACCTGAAGATATATCAGGATTCAGGGGACAATGAGCTAAGCAGAAAGAGTGCTGTACTTAGTCTTAGAAACTCAATCCAGCTGAATAACACCTAAAATAGTCCAACAGAGTGGGGGAAAAAATGTACTATATTTAGAGTAAAATGAAAGAAATAAAAGTCATGATGGTAGGAAAAAAAATAGTTTTGCTCAGGAGAAAAAGCAAACATGATGTGTTTGAGAGCTTTTGTGTTTTAAATGAAGGAAAATAATACAAACTATGCCATATCAGCAAACTCTTTTAAAAGGCCTATGTAATTCTCTGTGTAACTTACTTATGCAGTTTATTAATATAATTTTTAGGTTCAGAAGCCAAAGAATTCAATAAGAAAAGGACAAACATTAGAAAAATGATTGGGATATAAAAACTTGAGCAAAATACATTTGTAGAACAGCTTCAAAAACAAATGCAAACACTATCCTTATCAGTATAAGTAAAACAGATCATTTGAGAAATAAGACATTTTACTTGGAAATTGCATATGAGAGAAATGACATGATGCTCAGTTCTGATGGGACTAATTACTGTTAGTGCTCAAACCAAAACAGGTCTCCTGATGATGAGGCCAGCCTGATGTCTACCTCGTTCCACACTCACGAACATATCTGATTCTCGTATAAAATCAAAATGTTCATGAAGAAAGAGATTAAAGAACGTGAGCATCTGACTGACCCTTTGGAACAGTCATGATACTGAGAGTCGTGTTAACTGAGTATATGCGGTGTGTCAGGCATCGTGAACACTATCTCATCTAACCAACATGTGGCCCTCCAGCAGCAATTAATACTACCACTATTTTAGATACCAGGATGCTGAGCCCTAGATAGTAAATAATTTCTTAAAGTCTGACAAGTTATATGCAGGAAGAATAAGATTCAAATCTAGCACCATCTAAATAAATCTCACCACAATGCCAGATTGTCCACGAAAGCAACAATCACAGGGAAGATTCTAGCATTAGACAGTTTCTTATATTCTAAATACATCCTTTAAAGTTATGATAGCAAGCATCTTCCTATGGCACTATGCTACTCTAACTGATCAATGCATGCTAATCCTAAAATAACTCTTGATGTCAAGGCTTGGATTTTTACTTAAAAATATAAAGGAATTTATTTTAGGAGGGAACAGACAGCTGTCAGTTTACCTGTGATTCACAGAAGCACCCCCTTTGGCTATAGTGTATTCAGATTTCTCCAATTTTGTTATTCTAGAATGGCATGAATATAGTGCATTCAGAAGGATCATCTGAGAAAAAGCCATGAAGATGAATAAAATGAGGAGTAAAGCACAGTTTTGAATGAGTACTTGATAAGACTGAAGTTATTGGCAATAAGGGAATCACTTTATGTAGGGGCAAATGAATCAACGATAATTTTAAGCTAAAGTACCACTATAAGGGTTGTAAAATTCTTTCTACTTGGATAAATATTCTCTATTTGAACTGCAGCTTATGTTGAGAATGTAATAAAGAGTAACCTAACTTGACAAGTTAGTAGGACCACACAGAGGAGGCTCTTTGCTAGACGGTGGCAGGGCTGGACACCAGAAATGAAACGGAACTAGAACACAGTCTGCAAATGACCCATCTAAAGCAGGGTAGAGTTCAAAATAAATTAGTATGAGCCAAGGCCTGATAGGCTATATAATAGGTAAGAAAGAGGACAATAGGAAAGAGTCATTTAAAGATTGAATGTAGAACTTACTAGTATATTCTCACCAACTCTCAAAGAGAAGGCCAGGTTTGCATCGTGTCCAATCAAATACCAACACATAGCTAGTAGCAATTAATGATTTCTTGAATGAAGGAATGAGTGAGTGATTGAACAAATGACTCAAATCTACAATGCAGCTCATGGTTGGGGTGTCAACCTATATGTTCAACAACCATGTTTATGCTCCAATTTTAGCTTCAAGGGAACACAAAAAAAATCCCAAACTATACCAAAACTCAATAGGCTCTGAGAACCCCTAAAAACATCAGCATAAGGAAGAGAGAGATGTGGAAAATGGCAGTGGAGAAAAAAAAATGTCAGGGGAGGGGGGAAATTTTTTTAAAAAAATTGGAACAGGCTCCAAAGTTCAAAATGAGCTTTTTAAAATTCGACATTCTATTCTGTCTTTAACATGCAAGCTCACCTTGTTCTACTCGGGACAAAATCTTGAAAAATAAAACCTACTGAGCTTGTATCTGGGAGGGGAGAGATGATACACAAGCAGCCTCTGCTCTGGACCTGGTCCCGCATCACTTCAGCAGGCTGGGGCACTCCTGCACTAGACCCCTCAATGGCTTCTTCTTACTCTCTTTCCATTTCCATTATAAACACAATACCTCCCCAGCAAGATTCAATTCTTCCTCTTGCTTTTCATAAGTTTATTTGACATAGCATATTCAGTTGTGTGGGGGTTTTTTGTTTGTTTGTTTCTTATTTACTATTAGCATTACTCAGGCAATTAACAATATCAGTGACCTTCACTGAGTGCTTACAATGTGACAGGTTCTATGCTAAGACATTTTCATATCTTCTCATCATTTCTTACAACACTCCACTTATCAGATGAGAAAACCATTGTTTGATGCATTCAATTGATACATGGCTAATAAGTGCCAAAGGTAGTATTTGAACTCAAACTGTGATAAAAAGTTAATCACGGAATTGCATTGAAAGAGTAAATGTAAAAATAACATGAAAGACATAAAAAGAAATATAATCAGTCAAGTGGGATATAAGGCTAAAATCAACAAACAAACATGACAAACAAATATGTCCAGACTCATGGATGTGGACAGTGGATAACTGGTTACCAGAGGGAAGAGGGGGAGGGGAGAAGTAGATAGAGGTAAAAGGGGTCAAATATTTGGTGACGGGAAGAACTCTAACTTTGGGTGGTGAACACACACTGCTATGTGTACACGTACACACACACACACACACACACACAACATATTGTTGAATTAAGTATTTGAAACTTATTTGATTTTATTAATCAATGTCACCCCAATAATTTTTAATAAAAAGAAAATGTAACTCCTAAAAAAACTACATTGTGGTGCAATTCATAAGACATAAAGCTGTCAAGAACTTCATGAGAAGAGTGTCTAAAAATTTTAAGCAAAAAATTTCAGAAACACAAGTAGAAATTTTTAGAAAATGAAATAATTTAGAGAATTTAACGTATTTCTCTGAATGTAAATATAGAAAATTGGAACAATACTTATAATAGACATATTATGAAATAAATGAGAATAAATCAACTGAAATAGACATATTTCAATATTTATACTTACTGAGACTAAAAGTCCTTTTTCAGTGTGTGAAACATTCACAGATATTATATTACCACCCAAAGAACACTTTTGTAAGTTGTTAAAAAAAAAAAAAAAACAAGAAAAACAAACAAACCAAAAAAAGATGATTTATAGACACATTCTCTGACCATAAAGACTGAGGAATGAATAACAAAGATGTGAACAAATTTAACAACTTTTAAAATATTCTCTTAAATTACCTTAAAAAAAATAAAAGAGTTGACTTTTCAACAGAAACAATGAAAGCCAGAAGATAATTTAATGTCATCTATGAAGGGTTGAAAGAATATAGATGGCAGCACAGAATCCTATCCTCAAAAAAATTTAAAATCAAGGATGAAATAAAGACATTTTCTAACTAACAAAATTTGAGAGATTTTTTTTTAGCCAGTGTACCTGCATGTAAAGTAGAACTCAAAGAAATCTTTCCATAAAAATTAAATGAATAAATTTAAATTAAAAAAAAAAAAAAGAAGAAGAAATCCTTCAATGAGAAGGAAAATGTACTGGGGGTTGGGGTAGGGTGGGGTGAATGTGTGTATAAATATAAATGAGTATCTAAGGTACAAAGCAATAAAAGTAATGGTTTGGGGCATTTACATTGAATAAAGCAAATTAAGGGAAAAAAATAAAACAAAAATTTGGGTGGGATAAAGTTAAAGAGTTTGTCGCCATCTGAATAAAGTATTAATTTATATTTACCTCTAAGAAACCAGGGATTCCTATTTTCAACTTTTGTATGACTACCAAAAGAACTGAAAAATAATGAAACTGTGAGCTAGTAAAGAAGAAAATGGGATAACAGAAAATTTTTAACAATTAATTCAAAGAGGTTGAGAAGATAGGAAAAAGGAACACAAAGAGGTGGGAAATTATAAAACAAATTTGCAGGGAGTATCTGTAATTATATTGAATGCTGATAAGTTACATAATTAAAAGACCGTAATTATCAGCTTATATGCAGCTTACATAGGATACTTAAGAAAGATTTTAAAAAGTAAAAGGATGGACAGAGTTATACCAAGCAAACACTAACCAGGAGAATTGGGGGTAGTTATAGTAAATTCTCAGAAAACATAGACTTTAAGAAGCATTGTTAGAGATAAAGAGGTGCATTATATAATACCAAAAGGGTCGATCCATGAGAAGATAAATTATGAATTTATATATTGTGTTATAATTTCTATATATATATATATATATATATATATATATATATATATATATATATGATAGAATTAACATGGAAATAGATAAATCCACAATAAAATCAAAGATTTTAACCTACCTGTGCTAATAAATGGATTGATAATGATTAAAAAGATTTTGAAGCAAAGTTATCAAACTTGACACAATCAGCAGAGAGCACTGTTTCTAATCCCAATAGGATTGATATTACTTTTAAATACACATGAAATATTTACCAAAAATTTTTAATACGTTTAGCCATGAAACAATTCCCAACAGATTTCAAAATATTCAAGTAAATCAGAGTACATATCAATAAAATCACAGTGAAATTATGCTAAAAATCAATAACAAAGATGTTCAAAAAATCTTTAAGTTTTTGGAACTGAAGCCATATATTTCCAACATATTTCATGAATAAGTCAAGGATAAGTCATGGATCAAAAAAATCACAACATGGATATTAGAAAATATTTTGAGCTTAATGATAATGACAGTAAGACAACAAAACCTCCTTTAAAAGGAGTAAAGAGCCTAAAAGCACTTATGATGAAAAGGGCATATTTAAAATTTAATCAAATGATAACCTCAAGCAATTGGAAAAAATTGAACCACCCCTCCAAAAGAGGAAATAATCAATGAGCACAAATCTAAGGAAATATCATATAATAGAGAAAAAATTTTAGAAAAGTAATTTCTCTAAAAAGGCTAATAAACTGATAATTAATAGACTTCGTTTCGTACCCCGCCTTCTCTGTCTGGCCACAGCGATTCTCACAGTTTCCATCCCCGCCAAGTCCTCTCGGGCTCCACGACTTTGCTCATCTGCTCCGCCTCTCTGGCCTCTCTGCTCCTTCTCCCCACCCCACATCTGACCAAGCGGTGCCCAGCGTTCCTTTTCGAAACAAGTTCAGACCTTGCTGACTCTGTAAAACGCTGCAGGTGCTTTCAGTATGGTGCAGCCAGTTTATGCTGTAGCCTCGCGTTCAACTGCTTAAAGACAAGCACGACCTGTTCATTTTAGTGGCCGCGATTTCCTGAAATGGTGTCTGTATCACTATTCTAGAGCTCCTGCAATAATACGTGACCAAAGATTTGTACACCAATGTCAACAGCAGCTTTATTCATGCTAACCCAGAACTGGAAACAACCCAAATTTCTATTAAATGGTAAACGGGTAAATAAATCGTGGCACCTCCGTACAATGAAATACTACTCAGCAATGAAAAGGTACAGACTTCCGATATATGCAATATAGATGAATCTAAAATACCTTATGCTATGTGAAAGAATCCAGAAGCAAAAGGCTGACACTGTATTATTCCACTATCATGATATTATGGAAAAGGCAGAACTGCAGAGACAAATCAATTTTATTCCCAGTGGCTACGTGTGAGGGAAAAGGATCGACCAGAAAGGGACATGAAGGAAATTACTGATGTCATAGAAATATTTCGATCTACCATCTACATGAAGTGAGGGTTATATGATTATGTAAATTTGTCAAAATTCATTGAGCAGTACATTTTTTAAAAGGGGGAATGTTACTATGTGTAAATTATAACTCAAAGAATTTGACACAATTCAATCAAACAAACCAACGAGATCACTTAGCGGCTAAGTACTGGATTCAGTTTCTATCTCTTGTCGTCAACATTTACATAACTCTGGCCATAACCACGCCTTTGTTTCTTCACGTAAAACTGAAATAAAAATAATAGCAATATCTACCTGATAGATTTGCTCGGAATACTAAATGAGATAATGCATGCAAGAGAATTAAGTACTGTGTCTGGCACATAGTTAGGTGCTCCTTAGAACAGGCTATTATTATTCCTTGGACCGAAGTATAATGAAGTATGAAATCATGGGAAAAGATATGGAAATATAGATTTCAAAGGAAAATAAGAGCGCTTGCTCTGACCTGAGCTGATGATCGGGGTGCTAGTGCATAGGTGTGCAGCTTGCCTTCACTGCCTCTCATTCCACCAGAAAGCGAAACTCTTCTCAGTAACTCACTGTTGGGAACTGATCTTCCACCGACTGTGGGACATAAACGTTGCTCCTTCTCAGGCTGTTCCTTGACCTTGTAGCCATCGTGACTGGCCATCTCATCACTTCCAGCTGAAGCCCCTGCTGTTATTCAATTACGCCTGGACACCAGACCAGAGGCTCCCGGACAGACAGTCCCCAGCCTGGTCCTCCTGTGGGCACAGCACACACATGGTGCTCGCAGGCAGAGCAGAGCGATTCACAGTTAGATTTGGATTTTTCTGGTTCACCCTGCACCGCAGGCAAAAAGTAATGTTCCTTTGGGTTTGCACAGTGTCTGCATGGAGTGAGTCACTTAGTCCCATAAGGTAAACGGAACTCATTAAATACATTCATAAAAGCGATTAAGATATTTCAGTAACACCACAAAGCATTTACACAACCCATATAAAATACCATTGTACTGATTGCCAGTCTTCAAACGGCTCTGAAACAGTACATTTATCCTCAGCCTATTGATTAAAGAAACATGACATGTTGCAAACCACGTTTCAGCATGTTTCTAAATATTTTGCGAGCATTGTAGATTGCCTTCTTAATATGAGATTTGTGAGTCCACATCAATAGCCAACACTGTTATGGTCTATAATTGTTAAACCTTTAGAAAAAAGAAGAAGATGATACGTATGGTAGTGGGGTAGCCACCTTAGAAAAAAGGAACCAGAAAACTGTTTTCTAAAAACATACAAATTGTATAAAAGTACATATATGCCAGTGTTTCTATAAATTCTCTGCCTCTTCTCACAAACCAGGCAGAAATATTTCCTCTTCTCTGTTTCTACAGCATTTTGGAAATGCCTCTAAGATGTCCCCTTACCGTGACTCCTGCTAGTTTCTCCCAGGGGTGTTGGGAGACACAGGTGCCTCAGAAGAGAGAGAAGAGCAAGTTCCTTGCCAGTTAGGCTTTGAAGTTCAACAACCTTGACCTCTGACCTCAGTTCCATCACTTACTAGATGCGGATCCTTGAGCAAGTTATTAAACCTTTCTGTCCTATTTGTTTTTTGACTTTGTTAGGAGCCTCAACTGAGAAATATAAGTGCCCAATAAATGGTGACTACAGATGACATTGTTAAAATAAGTGTTTTTATTTTGGAGGGATTTAATCTTGTAAATGACTCTGCTTTCCTCTTTGTTTTGATCCAGGAGAAGCTTACAGACCAATTTGTCTGACCATCTCAAGTAACTGAAACTTCATGGACCCAAATGGTATATGATTCTAAGTGCAATTGTATCCCTGGTTTTATTTCTAATTATTTCACTGCCCATATTTTTCTTTCTATTTGACTGTCTCAGTAATGTACTTTTACTTTTGTAGAAGTATGTATGTGTGTATGTCTATTACATCAAATCTACCATGGAATAAATAAGTATGTGTGTAAATAAATAAATACATTAAAAAAAATTCTACCTGGTATAAATATTTATGAACTAGGAGCTCTAAACTCCTCAAGAGATGTGTCTTACTATTGTATTCAACATTTCTTAGTTTCTGAAACAGAGAAGGAACTCAGTGCCTGTTAAATGAAAGAGCATATTTCTCAGTATTATGTTTTTGTTTTTGTTTTTTTGCCTTGACCGGTAAGGAACCTGCTCAAATTTTATAAAAAAGAGAAGAAAGTCTCATGAGCATTATCTAAAAACGATGATGCATGTAGTCTTCAAATTAAGGTCCATTTGGGGTTAAGTAAATCATACTCTCTCAAGGGCCCATGGTAAATACAGCAAAATTTATGGCTCGATACTGACCATCTAGTGATCTTTTCCTCCATATTTCAGTATATTACCTCTAAGTTTATGACTAGGGAATATAATTCTGATTTCCAAGATAACAGTAAAATCAGTTTTGTAAATCAGTCTCAGAGAGTAAGTAATGAATAAACATAGACAGGGGTAGTTATGCTGGATGATCTTGAACATTTAGTCCTTGTTTCAAGAAGCTCAAAATTAAGGCTTTTAATCGAATCTAAATGGCTATCACTGGTCTCAGGAAGGGATGATAAATGAATGGTGTGAGCAGAAACCAGATTCATATATACATTAATGTCCTAAATTATAAAGAAAAAAAAAATGTGGTAAGGAAAAAGTGCAAGGCATTTCCAGTTTCCATGATCTCGTTTGCCTTCTTAATATCTGTTATTTGTAAAATTAATTGATTTTCTTTTTGCTCCAAACTTTCCTTGGTTTTCTAGAAGGGGCAACAGCTGCTTTCTAGGTCCTGAAAGACCCAGTGGTTAATGATTCCGTGCCCGTCAATAGCTGTGACTTTGCCCTCAAAGCTACGTCTAATGAACTGCAGAACTGAGAAAGAGTGGCCCCTGCCGCTCTGCACAGACTGATAATTTACGCTAAATTTTTATCAAATCTGGGGTCTGCACAAATACCTGCTTGGGACTACGTTTGACTCCCCCAGTTTCTCTGAGGAGCAGATAAATCCCAACAGAAAACAATTTAACTTAAAAAAAAAAAAAAGGAAACGTTTTCATCTCTCAGGATTTGTATGGCTGCCCTGCCCCCACCTCTACCCTTCCTTTCTTCTTACTTCTGGAAAATCATCTTATGTTCTAAGTTTGTTCACTATTTTTCTAGGTTTGTGTCTGATTTTAACAGAACACCTGTGTCATTAGCACTACTTTGAAAATTAGAGTATGGGCAAAGTATTCACCTGGTATGAATAAGTGAAGATAATGTTAACAGAGAATTATGAAGCAGGTTTCTGAAGAAATATCACAAAGCACTACTGTATCCTAAATATTCATTAAGTCGAGTTAAATGGCACAATCACATTAAATCAGGGACCAATCGAGAGTATTTGGGCATTAAGATAAATGAAAACTCCAAAGTGACTGAAAAAAAAAATTTACATTTTGTAAGTTCAATACAGGACACTGCTCCAAGTGCCCCAGTGAACAAATAAAAATAGCAAGTCTCACTTCTTCCTCTTTCTCTCTTACCTGGTTGGTGTTTGATGGTTGCCCTCTTGGGCTATTTTTAGCACCTGTTTGGAACTTTATGTATATGTGATGATCCTCAAAATTCCATTCTTTATTTTCTTCTCGATTATCTAATGACTCCCACTGCTAGATCCCAACCCCCCCCCCCTTTCATGTGACTTCCAGTTTGGCATGTTTAACAATCTACATGACACATCTATCTAAAGCCTATGCCATTTCCTCAAGGGCCACTACTCTGAACCGACTACTCCACCCATCGTCATCAACCCCCAACCCCCGATATCCGATGAGTCAACAATATCTACTGATTCTCCCTTACATCCAACTCTTCCTCTCAGTGCTATTCTAGCTTAAACAAAAGCCCCCTGAATTGGAACTGGCAGACGAACGCCTTGCCACTTCAGTGATCTCTCTGGCCCTGGTCTCCTTACCCTTCAGCCCACAAACGCGTGCATCATAGCTGTGCGCCTGATGTCACTATCCTGTTTAAAAGTTTCCAATGAGTTCTCCTCGTCTATAAGAGAAGACTAATGGCCTCCTAATATTCATTCCATCTGTTTACCTATTCATTCATCTATCTCAACAATTATTCATTCAACTCCTACTGAAAACCAGGCACTGTTTGCGCTGAACGTGTAGTGGGGAGTAATAGACAAGTCCACGTTTCTCTGAACACTTCACACCTTATCTCCATCTCCTCTCCCTACTTGCACCCTACCCTCCATTTGCACCAGTGTCTCAGGTTCCCAAATATCCTCTCTATCTTACCTTCATGTCTTTCATACATCCTAGGTTCTCTATTCTAAAACTGCCTTCTCTTTTGCTCTGAAGTGTGAATTCCTAACAATATTTAAAGACCAAAATCAAGTGTCGCTGCCTCTAAGAAACATTCAGAGTCTATCCCTGAGGGGCTGGACCACTTCCTTAGATCAACCAGTAGGGTTTTATATCTATAATTAAACATCCTTCCATTAATAAACTTTTATTCAACATCGACAACAAAGCCAACAGCTAAGTGCTAGATAATTGCTCATAGTTTTCTATTTTTCTTATTTTTATTTCATCTTCAGCATCTCACATGATACCTACCAAACATTAAATGTATGTTGGGTAAAAAATTTTTTTTCTCTTCCCACTTTATAAATGTGAAATGTAAAGTAGTTTGGTAAAATGAATAGTCTAATTCTAATACTGGGGGCAAGACAAATGAATCTTAAACCAACAAACACTACTCCCATCTTCTCTGGATGCAGGAGGAAGAAATTTTGCCCTTTAACCATCTCAACTATTGATGTTGTTTGTTATGACCCAGTTAGAAGGTAAGTTAGTGACCTAAATGGAAGACTTAACTTTGGTGAACGTGTTAATTGGTTTCAAAACTGGAAGGCAGGTGTTTTTCTCATGTGTGTAGTTTTGGGGCATTCTAAGAAAATTGAGTTTCCACAGAGTGTACTCCCAGAAGTTAGAGATTTTGTAGGCAGCTCTCTCATTACACTTTAAGATGTAAATACGCAACATGACCTCTTTCAACCACATCAGCAGTGGCTGTCTTATTCTCAACCTGCCACTTCTTGGAAGAACATTAATTGTTACCAATAGCTATTCTCCACATAGTTTAGAATAAACATTTCCATGGTCCTCCAGCGTCACTCAGAAAACTGACAAGGTACAGCATCTTCTCCTGCCCAGTTTCTCCTTTGCTCCGCACCCCCCTGGCCCCAATCCCTTTCCAAGGCACCAATGCAAAAGCGGACTGATAACATTCTGTGTTCTTCACCAGTAGCTGGTCTATTATCTAAAACTGGGCTTCTTCTCCATACCGGGTGGAAGTCCCACGAGCACCTATTGCTGCATCACTCAAAGACCAGCAGCCAGGGATTCTGAAACACAGGAGTGGAGGAGCAGACGAGGCTCTCAAGGGGCATGCGTTTCACGAAGCCCAAGTCTTCCTGGCTGCTTTTCATACCTGAGTTCATTCTTTGTTAAAAAGATATGGCAGGAGGCTTAGCGGAGGTACAAGAACTCAGGCTGTTGGACTGTAAAGGAAGGGGGAAGGTGTTTTGTCAGCTTGTGAGATTTCTTTTTAAAATGTGACCAGACATTCATATACACATACAGACTTTCATTTTAATCAGCAACACGCAAATTGCATATTCATCTGGCTAGACATAGGGCAGGCGCTGTTCAGAGAGATAGGGCTACACATTATAGGCACAATTCTGGTGAAAAGAAATCTTTTTTGTAAAAAAAAAAAAAAAAAAGTACTGGAGGTGAAAAGAAACAAGTGTTATAAAAGCAATTACAATTTGGGACCAGGACTTCTTAGGTGTGGATCTCATTACTGTTTGCCTAGTAAAAAGCCAACTGAGTTTCTCATAATTGTTTTAAAAACATCAGTACATATTCCACTATGAGAAACCACATACTTATTTGATTCCTAAATGTTTTCACTTGCTCCACTGGTGCAGTTTTCCTAACAAAAGCCTCAGCTGATGATGACTGAGTCATTCTCATGCTGGCTGGCTTTGAACAGCAAACTCCAATGGAATCTGGACTATTTTTGTGGATAAATGGGCTGAGCATCATCGCAGAATGTTTTGGTCAAATTCATCAGCATCATGATCTATACTTATAGTGTTTAATGTGAAAATAAATTAAGTGTATTTACTTATAAACTTTCTATACAATAATAGAAACTGTATTTTCATCATATGCCTTTCTTTTGTCAGTGACTACCTCTCTAAATATGCTGGGAAACATCGAATTTATACTTACTCACTGTAATACTTCATAAGGATGGTTAATCTACCTTTACATTCCCACCCCGTACCTACTTCTGAGTCATAAGGAATGGTCATGGAATGATTCAACTTCCGTTTCATCCCGGGTACATAAAACGACTACTTTTTCTTCTCATTTTATACCACATGGCAAATTTGGAAAGCTATGACCCTAATATAGTAAACCTCTCTTTTTCCACCTTTACCATACTTACCATCTTTCACTATTATTACCTAAGAATTGTCTTCCAGGAGAGGATACAGACTCCCTAAAAGTGGAGACTCTGACCTGCTTTGTTCGTTGCTGTGCCCCCCCCACTGTCTAGAAAAACAATGGCACAAAGAATGACATGGGCACACTAATACTAGAAAAATAGGTTGAAAAAATACAGGTGGTCAACTGTTTAGGTGTTTCAGACCTCATTTATATATTCTTATTAAAGTGCTAATAGTTAAGTATATTTTGGAATTAAAATTAAATTACTAACTACTGTAAATATTTGCACAAAAATGTAAGTGAGAAAGCATACTAGAGTCCAGACCTTACAGAGAGAGAGAGAATGAGAGAGTGAGATCCAGTGCCCTGGTCAAATGACATAGGTGGAGACGGACTTTTGGGGTGGAAAAGCAGAAATGCAACCATTCTGTTCCAGCAACAGAAACTTTGTCACATTTCTCTTACATCCATCTTTAAAAGAAAAGGGGGAAAAAGAAGAGAAAGTAGACAGGCACTCCACTGTTGAGTGCACTGACTTAGTTTTGGGGAGAGAAATTAAATACTCATGGTGAGCTGGAACTGACAATACACACACCTCCCGCCCGATCTCACACTCTGCCGACCTCAACCCTCTCTCATTTCAGAAGAACTCAAAGCTAGGGAACTCGGTACGCTGGGACAATGGGACAAAATCATTATCATCTTGATACTGGCTTCTCAAACACTCAGTCCAGGTGTCAATAGCTTCCCTGTGAGGAAAGATTCATAAGAATGTGCAATCACACGGAACCAGTTTTGTACTGTACTCCTCTCATCTCCAAACCCCACTCTCATCTGAAGCTAGGAAAAAAAAAAAAAACATGATCCTTCTTCAAGGAGAGGAGGGGGAGCAGAGTCGAAGGGAGCAAAAGGTAAGTGTGATGACGTAGGGTGGGAAGGCCCTGAGGTCACTTACGTGGAGCCCAATGAAGTGGATGAGACCCCATGCTGACATGATGGACTGCAGGGTGAGTCAGAAGTCTGGGACAGGAGCAGATTCAGGTAGAGATGACAGGAGAAGATATCTCCCCGAATGCCCCCCACTGCCACAGAGCTCCAGAAGCCCAGGGGACACGAGGTAATTCCCCCAAATGTCCTATGCCCCTCCCCACCAAAATTATGTAAGTGTTGAGATTTAGTCAGTATAAAGAAAGGGGACCTTGAGTTCAGGGCAAAGAAATTACTGAGTGCATGACGAAAGAACATGTGTAACCATGACCATCTCAGCTGATGGCCTCAAGGCCAGGCACTTCTCCACGATGCCATGACGCTTTGTCAGCCCCAGCAATTTGGAAAGTTTTTTTTTTTTTTTTTTTTTTTTTTTTTTTTTAATTAACTGAGTTAAAACCTAGAAGGACTGAGAAAACCCAGAACTGACTAAAACACATTCAGACATCAGGGAGAGTGGGGATTGGATAACGAGCCTGGTGGCATTATGCACAAAGTCTCACAGTACAGCTAGGAAGCATTCGCAGCTATTAGCATACAATGTAACTCTATTTGGCAAGCCACACGCTAAGGATGACAGCGTAAATGTAACTAAACAATCTTTAAAGTGTCATGAATACCTGAGAAGAGATATATACAAGTTTAATGCATTTTATCTAAATTGAAGGCAGCTATAATAAAAGAGGTAGCAGAATACATTGTAGACACAGGTGTGACCAATAATTTCCTTGAAAATATAGTTTAAATCATTATTAATATTTTATATCAAATGAAAATATTATATTGCTATTTAAATTTAGCTGTTCCTAACAACACTGTCAGCAGGAGAGGAAATGAGATGTTGACCCACTGTATCAGGGCATGTATTTTAAATTTCTGCACACTGAGTGATTCCTTTCCTTTACCAAAATATTTATTCAGGAGCTGGGTCAATGATTAGGGACTGCAGGATGACAGAAAAAAGGCAAACTTACTGATCCATAAAGAAAACATGTACATTATTTTGATCTAATTATTATCATTATCATTATCTTCATTGTTATTATTTATTCAAAAAGCAGCATGGTCAAGTGGTTATAAACACAGACTCTGGGATAAAATTTCAGCTCATTCCTTTACTAGGTACGTGGCTCTTCAGGAGGTTGCTTAACCTCTCGGTTTACCCATCTGTAAAATGGAGATGTTCACTGTACCCAACTCTCAGGAGAATTGAAAGAGGTGGCATTCTGTTTATTTTAACATAATAAAGCATGACAGAGTCTGACACATAGTAGATGCTAAGGTGTTTACATTTACATACATTACTATCTGTGGTAAGTTTGGTGATATCTAAACTTAACATCGTATTTTATATTCTAAGAAACTTAGCTATGTACACTTATCTATTTGAATCTTCTTAAGAGTCCTGATCTCCATTGTTAAGAAATACTGAGGTTTGGAGGGACTGAGTGACCTCTCTAGTAAATGAGAGAGTAGAGATGGAAATCCCTGGCTCCTGAATTAAAATACTGAGTTGTTGCCATAGCATTTCCGTTCTTAGCTGCACATGACATAAATCATTCTTCTTTTAGGAAAACATAAATAAAGGTAAGGGGAACTATTACGACTTTATCCAGATGCACCTAATATGTAGATAGTCTGAATTCCCGATGACACTGGCTTCAGATATGAGAAAGGGCAGGGGGCGCAGAAGGAAGTGGTGAGTGTTCTGGGTCGCTGCCGGAAGAGACCAACCTGGAGGGCTGAGACCCATCCGAGCCAGCAGAGGCACCCAAGAAGGTGAGATCCATGAAGGAGAGGCATCATGCACGAAGCAACCCACTGCCGGGGACTGAAGGGCTAAGCAAAGAGCCATCCTGGTAAGTGTGGCATGCCAAGTGATTGTTGGATAAAATGTATAATAACCCATGTTTCAGCTACTGACTGGAACTCATTAGATTATCCACCGATAATCGAAGAGAATATTTAAAATAGGAACTGTTCAAAAATTTAAGATGAATGGTCACGTAAGGTTACTGGGATACGCATGATTCAGGGCATCATATGTCAGTTGACTTTTCTCCCTCTTTTGAATCAGTGCTGTCTGGGTGATCATAAACCAGAGGGATAGCTATTTAAAGGTGCAAGTCTTAATGTGCTTGATCGCTCACTTGCTCTCTATCCACCTTTCTGCCTCTTTCTGTTCCTATTTTATTTCAGGAATACTTCTACCAGGGAGATTCAGAGTCTTCTAATGCTGTGACTGTTCCAGACAATGGCCATAACAAACAACAATAAGTTAAGCATTTCAGATTAGGTACTTAATACATTTGAACAAAACAAAACACCGAATTTCAAAAACTAAGCAGACCCTTGACAAAGGAGCAAAAACAACACAATGGGACAAAGGCAATCTCCTGAACAAGTGATGCTAGAACAAATGAACATCCACATGCAAAGGATAAGAAATCTAGACAGAAACATTATGCCCTTCACAAAAATTAACTCAAAATGGATCATAGAACTAAATATAAAATGTAGAACTATAAAACTCCTAGAAGACGACATAGTAGAAAATCTAGATGACCTTGGATATGGTGATGTCTTTTCAGGTACAACACCAAAGACACAACCCATAATAGAAATGACTGATAACCTGGACTTCATTAAATTAAAAACGTCTGCTCTGTGAAAGATAGTATCAGGGGAATGAGAAGACAAGCCACAGACTGAAAGAAAATATTTCAAAAGACATACCTGATATATGACTTATTTAAAATACACAAAGAACCTTAAACTGCATCAATAAGAAAATGAACAACCTCATTAAAAAATAGTCCAAAGATCTTAACAGACACTTCACCAAGGAAGAAACAAAGATGGCAAATAAGCATATGAAAAGGTACTTTGCATCATATGTCTTCAGGGAAATGCAAATAAAAACGAGACTACCACACACCTCTTAGAAGGGCCAAAATCTGAAACACGGACACCATCACATGCTGATGAGAATGTGTAGCAACAGGACCTCTTGTTCACTGCAGGTGAGCGTGCAAAATGTAGAGCCACTTTGGAAGACCGTGGAAGTTTCTTTTAAAACTAAACATTCTTACCATATGATTCAGCCATCACGCTCCTTGGTGTTTACCCAAAGGAGCTGAAATCTATGTCCACACAAAAACCTGTTCACGAATGTTTACAGCAGCTTTATTTATAGTGCTAAACTGGAAGCAAGCAAGATGCCCTCCAGTAAGGGAATGGATAAACAAATGATGGTTCATCCAAACAATGGAATATTATTCAGTGCTAAAAATAAATGAGAGATCAAGCCAGGAAAAGACATGGAGGAACACTAAATGCACGTTACCAAGTGAAAACACAGAATCTGAAAGGCTACCTACTATATGATTCCAATTATATGACATTCTGGAAAAGGCAAGACTATGGAGATGACAAAAAGATCGGTGGTCCCCAGGGCTGAGGGCAGGCGGTGATGGGGGAGGGATGAAACAGCAGCATGTGAAGGATTTTTAGGGCAGTGAAAATACTGTGTGTGCCATTATAATTATGGATACTTCTCATTATGCATTTGTCCATACCTATGGGATAAATAACATCAAGTGTGAACTGTAATGTAATCTATGGATGTTATGTTTGATTACAATGTGTCAGTGTAGGCTTAGCCTTGGTAAAATAAATAGATAGATAGATAGATAGATAGATAGATAGATAGATAGATAGATAGATAGATAGATAAGGAAGGAA
>CM053516.1:3908382-3959887 GCA_028627145.1 Eidolon dupreanum | reverse complement strand
AAGAAAGAAAGAAAGAAAGAAAGAAAGAAAGAAAGAAAGAAAGAAAGAAAGAAAGAAAGAAAGAAAGAAAGAAAGAAAGAAAGAAAGAAAGAAAAGTACCGTTTTGGTGATTTTGGTGAGTGATGCTGATAATGAGGAAGGCTATGCATGTGTGCGGCAGGGGAGATGTGAGATCTCTGTCTCCCTCTCAGTTTTGTTGTAAACCTAAAACTGCTCTTAACAAAAGAAAAAGTTCTTAAAACTAAACAAGAGTAACTAACAGTATTTTCAATGGTATACTGAGAAATGCCCAAGGTTAAAAATCTGTTAGTTCAAAGAAATATGGTGGCCAATACTTGCAGAGATTATGCTGGAAGGTAATGGAAATAATCCTCACAATTAGATAATAGAGCCTTTCCATATTAACAAATGATATTTAAAAATTGAAACGTTAAGCCATAGTAAGCATAAGCTCCAATATTAATGGGGCACATAAACAGGAAAAAATGGTTTTGTGCTATTTAATCTCAAAAATGGTTTAATGACCCTTATCTGATTATGAAAACAGCACAAGCAACTGTATTAGATAAATAGGACATTGAAAAAATACTGCTAACTGGTAAGCAGCTTGAAAATATCCAAATGAATGTATTTTTTAAATCAAATTTAATAGTTGCCAAAGGGATATTCAAGAGCTGTCCTGGATATGGCTATGACATTGGTAAATATAAACATGGATAAATAAATTTAAAGAAAAGCACAGAAAAACAGCTATGAAAACAAATCAGAGAGTGAGAGTTAAGAATTTGGTTAATTAAGTCTTGGGTTTGGCTGCTTCAGATGCATCTATACTCAGACCAATGGAAGTGTGGAATAATACAGTGAGCTTCCTGTAGAAGGACACCATTCTAATAGAAATGTGATAAATGCTTTCCTCTGGAGTTTGGCTGGTTTTACCTTGGGGGTCAGCTCTTCCAATGGCCTGGAGAGAGTTTAAGACTCCTTCTGTCACACACCACCCTTGAGGCCACCTCCCCTCTTTCCCACCACTTACCTTGACAGTAAGTGCCATCCATGATCACTAACAAATGACCTCCTTTAAGCTTTCGATGTTTGAGTACTGGGGTGCAGGGGCGTGAGTCTGGTTTCTGTTTCTAAGTGCTCATTCATCCTTCCTTCTCCCTTCTTAGTGCTACCATAAATAAGTAGTACTTCATCCCTAGCTGTGGGGTTTTGTTAGGTTTCAATCCCCTAACTTGTAAACTACAGATAATGACCATATCTCACGGGTAGTTGTGTGACAGAGGTAACCTCATGCCTGGTGGGACCAACAAGCTCAATAAACGTTACTGGCCATTATGCTCACACCGCAGCTCTAGTTCCTAAGCTCCCCTATCTGGCTCCAGTCCCAAGCTCAGCCCTCTCCTGAGGGCCACCTGGGAACTTCCTAATTTAAACTATGGCTCATCCAACTGCTCCCCTGCTACCAGAATACCGCATCTGAAATATGTATGTTAGATTAATTGTGGTTGGAATATAAAAGAACACCATGTCAGAGATGGTCCCAAAGAGCCAGGGAATTACCCCAAAACGTGTGTCTCCATCCCAAGAGCTAAATGAGAATCGCTGGACAGCCTCAGTAGCATAGCGCAGAAACCCTAGCACCAGGAGGGAAATTGACTGGTATTAGTTGGTTGAAGCCTCTACCAACTCTACCAACCACTGCAGCCATTCTCTGTCCATTCATCATGGTCTCACCTTTTAAACTGTAGTTTGGAGAAACAGACCAAAAATAACCTCTCTAAATAAAACCTTGTTGGTTTATTTTGTTTTGTTTTCCCCAGGGAGCTGCACGTGTTCTTATGTGTTCCCAAATGAGGGAGCTGTCTTTATAAATCCATTTTCCAACTGAAAAATAGAAATGAAGCTTAGACAAAAGAGAAAGGCAGAAAGGTAGTCTAAAATGTAATCCGGCTGCCCACCCCCAGGCCTGCCATCACCTGAGTGCTGTGGACTTCTCGGGTCTTTCCTGTAAGAACTCAGGTTGCACCGTCAGCCACATCCAGCAGGGGTGGCCTGTGGCATTTATTAGAGCAATCCCTGTTTTATGTGATTCTTTTTCCTTAGGAACCTCTTCACACCCAATCATCCACACGAGTGTTCGTTAGCAAGCACAAGGTTATTGAGCATTTACTGTACTGCAGAGACAGGCCTGAAATAGACCACAGGACCCATCAGAGAATGCTGTGGTAGGCCAGTCAATAAATCCTATCCTCTGCATATTCCTACCAGTACGCCATGAAGTTATATACAAGAAATGCAACAACCTGAGGTCCAAGTACAAACTTCGTGAACTTTTTTTTTTTAATCTGTCTCTGGAACTATTCCACAATTTGAATTTCTCTTTCCCTCATTCTTATTCCAGTTCTTTTTTGAACAGTTTACAAAAAAAAAAATTATTTTTCAAATCAACACTATTTCCTACAAAACCCTTCACAAAAGGAAGATACCAGACTGCTACCCAAACAATAATTGGGTGTGACACAAAGATAGGACTGACCGTTCCTACACAGGGCAGTCAGAAGATTTCTTTATTGACAGTTACAGATACATGCATCAAGAGGCCATGTGATAAATATCAGTGCTCACTTGACCTACCAAATATATTTGTTTGGGAAAATATAAATGACAAATTGACCTTCAGATTAATAGCTACCGTATTGGTAAAGTACAAATCACTTTTAACAGCCACATTACTTCAGTAAAGAGAAGCTTGCTAACTGCTCTTTAATTAAGTACACTTAATGACCTGAAGGGGATTAGTAGTCTTGTCTGATAATCAATAAGCATGGCAAGATTGCTGCCTCATAAACTAGGGAGGGAGGACCAGATTAATCTGCAAAGATTAGTTCCCCTAGTTTTTTCCTTTTAGTTTGATTCCATTCAACCCTAAGGAAACTCAGGCAAGAACATACCAGTAATCCATTTATTCTGAAGATGTATATTTACTTTAGCAAACAGGGTTTAAAAATAGTGCCAAGAATCCAAGTGACAAATAATGGGTCTTTTCCTGCAAATCACTACTTGAAAAATGCTGAAATAAAATTCTCTGCTGTCCCATTTTATAAGTGATTAACTAATGAATTATAACTAACTGCCACTGTGAGGTTCGGTTTCTTCATTTGTAACATGAAAGAGGAGGCCTCTAAGGTCCTTCCAGTTTCTGCATTTCATATTTTGAATAGATGTTAGATTTATTTTGTGAAGTATGCACTTTTTAGTAGCTGGACAGGCTTGTGCATACAGACACTAAACTTCTCGACAAGCTCCCTTCTTCATTTGCCCCTTCCCACTCAGCAGCAGCAAGCTCAGGCAGCCAAAGGAGAATACTTGAAATGTACCATCAAGACAAAACAGAACAAGTGAAACACGTGTGCAGTATCTGATGTGGGGTGGGGCGACGGAGACAGCAAGAAAGGTGCGGATACGGTAGAGTCTGGGAATAATAGCTCGGAGCCGCAGGCGTTGGGTTCGATACTTATAAGACAGGTAAATTTAACAAATTGCTCTTCCCGTCTCAACCCAGGGACCATGTACGATGGGGATTGGAGTGTGGATCATTGGAACCTTGATGTGTAAACCTCCTGCACACATATCGCAATACTTTCCAGGTGGCAATGGTTTTTTCCATCCCATTCTCTGGTATTTCGAGGTGATTAATAGACTGATATCACATGCGATTTGACATAAACAGGTGAAATTACATGTAGTCTATAATGCAATATAACTATATGTGATCCATAAATCCCATACCTATATCTGAGTACCCATCAAACCCTTTGAAGACAGGACTATGCCTTTTCATCTATGGTTTTCAGCTCTAAGTGTAGTACCAGACACATAGCTCAAACTCAGTAAGTACCCTTTATGGTAGTTTATTGGGGACATTCATTTTAAACCTTCACTACCTAGGCCGTCAATGCTGCATCGAGGCTACCATAACAATTAACCTACTTGCTAAAAGTAATGTGTAGTATTTGATTTTTCTTTAACTATATTAGTGTTATCAATTTTATGCATATCAGTTTACTTATACAATAATTAAGCCCTACTATGTCCCAAGAATTGCGTGAAGTAGATTTAAATATTAAATAATGTCAATCACAAGAAATTATATAGCTATTTAATGTGTATTTATATTAGATAGACTTTTTAAAGGTCTTTTCACAGTCACATGTAAACTTATCTACTACGGTAAACATATGTCAATTATTATCTAAGCAATACTGGTGACACTTGGTGACTTGGAGACTCAAAGGGTCAGGAAAAGCTACCTTGCCAGCATGAGATAACTTCTTATTTATTAGGAATATTAAGATATTGTAATGAGAGCTCTAGACTCAAGATAATCCCAGAAATTTTAAAAGCTAAAAAGCAAAACAGAAACAAACAAAAACCACTGAACTTCTATCAGCATTGCTGATTTTCGAGAGACCCTTGATGAAGGATTGGCCATTTAGCAGCTTAATGGTTAATCATAAAAGACATTCTCCTATGCGAGAAAATTGGAAAAAGTTCTCTAGAACAAAACCTCCAAGCAAGGTATAAACACTGCTAACGTTTGTCATCTTCTAAGGGTAGGAAACTCATAGTTTGTGGTGATGAAGCCCATTCTGAAATTCTTAGGCGAGAGGCCAGATTTCTAGCTTTGCCCCTGAACACTGTTATCCAGAGATTTCGATGTTCATCCGTTGGTGCAAAAGCAGATAGAAAGGTCAGCGCGCCCGCAGCACTGCTATAGCTTGTAAATGCTTAACTACTACATTTGTCCCCCAGCAGCTTGCGTCTAGACAAATGTTTCTGAAGCCATCGCTCAGCTTGCTCACAGGTGCCCAATTGCAGCTCACCACCTGGGAGAGGCATGGCACCCCTGTGCCTTCCCTGAGGGCACTTTCTGCAGCACCTGTTCTGATCAGCAGACCGACACTACAGTATCTACCCACCGCCAGTGCCCGGGGACTGACTGGGTTCCGGAGTGTCTGCTGCTCTTGGTGATCTGATCTGCCAACTGACCTTTAAAATGCTGAAATATGGAAGCTCAGGGGGGTCACTCGGCAAGTCCCATCCTCAGAACCATGAGCCACCATTCTCCTTTAAGTCATCAATTTCATCAAGAATGTCGTGATAAATTGCAAACTACTTTGCTCAACTGTTTCCCCGTGGACACGCTGACCTCAATGTCAATAAATTTTAGTAGGTCATGAGATTTTCTTAATCCCTTTCTTCCTGAACAGCCAATGCCGTTAAAACAAACAAAAAAAATTAACCACTCACACTCAGAGTCTCCTCAAAGTCCCCTAGCAATGGGATAAAATAATAACACTTATAAAAGTATCCGAAATTCCCACTGTGCCTCTCAGTCAAGCCCTACAAAATAAAAATGTCTGGAGAGGAGTGTTTCTACATCTCCAAACTTTCAAGGAGCAGCCTAGAGAAGCAAATACTAGTGGGACTAAGATCTCATTATAGTTAAAACAATGTGAGAGAATATACACTCATAAGAGAATATGATAGGACATTATTATGCTACAAGGTATTTGTAGGCAGTGAGAGAATTAACAAGGACAGAACATTCCAGAGCTGATTCAGTCAGGGAGGGATGGTCTATCACCCTGCCCAAGGAGCCTACAATTTTAGCATCATCTTCGATGGCCATGACTAAAAAGTCACAGGGGAGAAAAGCAGAACATGAGAAAAGCACAGGGTTTGCCACCATCTTCTCTCACTTAGTCTCTGTGGGGGCTGGAGCAAAGCCCTACACTTCCCAGGCCCCCACCCCTCTTCCACGGGTTTCCATCTCTCAGGCTCTGGGAAGGCTCAGAGCCTATAGAAAAGGCTCATCTATATAAAAGCACCCAGCACCGCGCTTAGCACAGAGCAACGACTTCCTGATTTTTTCAGAAATTAAAAAAGGCAAATAATTCAGTGCCTTGAATGGATGCTCATGTCCATTCATCCAGATCAATTTTTTTTTTTTTTTGTAACAAGTGAGGCCCAAAGAGAGCCAGATGGAGAGCAGAGAAAATTTAGAGAACAAGAGGTCCCCTGGGTCACTTGGAATAGGACCTTGGAGAGATCGAGGGAGCAGCAGGTTAGGATGGGGTAAGCAATGAGAATGCCCCAAAAGGAGTCTTCCGAGGCAGCAAGCACAGTTTCTTTTACATTTTTGCTCTGGACTAGCCCTGAGCTGGGAAAGGAGACTTAATCACAAAGCAATTAAGTATTATTGGCATCAAATTCCAGATTTTTACTTTGCAATAGTCAAGTTTCTCATTTCTGTTTCTCTCTCATAGGGAACATTTTCCTCAGCACTTTCTCAAGTTTGCTTTTTTTTTTTTTTTCTTTCACAATAGCGTTGGAGGGTCCAAAGATGGAAGAATTGACTCCCCGGCACTTCAGGAGGTGGCCCTGGTTCCTATAATCCTGCTGTACACATTGACGATTCAATCTGGAATCGGGCTGGTGACACCTCTACCACAGACTATGAACTGGGGGCCGGGCTTGTGAAACTCCCTGCCAAGAGCATTCTTTTTACGTTTTTATTGCCTACAAAATGCCAGGAGAGTTTCCAAGTAAGAGCAATCACTGTTAAAGAAAATAGGACATAAAATAAACTGTTATTACCTGCAAAACAGCTGTATTTCCTTTTCTTCCCAGAGAAGCCCATAAACCCTCTGTACACTCTGACATGAAGACATGTAATAGAACTTTTATTTCTGTGAACGCTAGATGTTTGTTCTTTGAAAGGCAACATCCAAAAAAAAAAAAAATGTGGTACTTTGATCAGCTGTTCCACGATCGCAAAATTAAAGAAGGGATCTCACAGATGCACCCGGTCCACTCTTGGTCTAAGATGGGAGGTTCTCAAGATCAAGAGCAGATACTTTGTAGGACAGACTGAGGTCCAATCTCAGCTCTGACTCTTAATGCATATGACCTGAGGAGAGTTATCTCCACTCAGCGATCCTAAGTTTCCTTATTGTCGGAGCAGTGACAACAGCACCTACCTCACATGTCTTGAGTAGTAAATGAAATAAAATATGTAAAGTGTTAAACTTAGCACTTAACCGCTTTGAAGCACCAAACGAATGGTAGGTATTATGCCAAAACTGCCTAAACAGTTGTTTCTCGTAATTCTATGACACCCAAGGGGACCTCATGAATCATTTAAGGAAATGAGCTAGTTTTAATTGCATACTTTTCCTTTTATTCAAACCCATTGCTTTTCCTAATTGTTGCTGAGTAATAAATACATCCTTCGCCTACCTAGAATCGCAATATTACAATTGGGAGAGACCTCCTATCTCATTTAATGCGGCTGCCTTGTTTTCTAGAAGATGGAGTTAAGTGCTAAAAATATGACGCGACTTGTGCAAGGTCACGGGTATAACCATCAAGAAGACTCCAGAATGTCTTTCTGGGCCTTTGTCACTGCTCCTTTCCTGAAAAACCCACTGAATTTGAAGTTAACTCTCATCCCTTCCAGCCCTGTCCACTGAGTAGAGTTCTCCCAACTACTTTTTACCATTCCGCCCATTTTGAGACTTGCTGAGCTCCAACCTTTTTTCACAATTTGAAGCCTCCGAACTAGATACATCACCCTACTGGTGTGTAACTACTGACCAGGGTTCTTCCCTGCCCTTGATTTTCTGTACTGCTGTGCCAATTCGAAGGACCTTCTCTGACACCTTTCCTGGGCAGCCTGGTAAAGGTTATAGGCTCCTTTGACCTCTCATACTCTGTGCGTGTGTATGTGCGCGTGTGGGTGTGTGTGTGTGTGTGTTTCCACTTTCCTGGGTTGAGTCAACAGAGAAAGTCTAGCTCCCTGCATAGATCACCCAATGGATCACCATAGAAGAGTTCAGAATTGTCTCCTCTTTCTTTGTAGAAAATCAACTCCCAGAGCTAAATCGAGGCACATCAGGAAATGTCTCTGCCTTCTGGGAAGTAAAGCAAAAGGCAAGAACATTGGAGTTTTGGACCTGCTTCCCGTCTACCCCCTCACTGGTTTTAAATGGGCATATCGGACTCGCCTGTGTTTTTGTCACTTTCAACTTTTCTCAATAGAAGTCTCTTTGCATCCCATGAATACGGATATTCAAATATATTATCTCATTTAAAGATTTCACTGACATTTTAATTTTTAAAAAGTAAATAAAAAGAATTTCCAAGATCTAGTGGCGTTATAATCAGTCATCAAGTGCTGGTTCCAGAATCAAGCAAGCGAAGAATAGTGTTATGTAAAGACAACCACTTAATTACTCACAGTTAAGTGAAGCTTTATATAAAAGAAGCAAACTATGTCCCCTTCTCTTTTCTAGGTCCCCTTATTTTCATTTTGCTTTATTCATGCAGTCATTTATTCAAAGATGCCACTTGGCATGAGGATAAAACACACATTTTAGGGTCATTTAGGCCTAGATATGAGTCTTACTCTTTCCTACTTGCCCTAAACGATCTTTCTCTGTTTCCTAACATTAAAAACAGACATATTAATAGATGCCACAGGGTTCATTCTAAGAAGATTAATTGAAATAACTATTATTACTTCTCCCTTTAAAAAATGGCATTTACATAAAAAAAATTCTGGCTCCCTTTCTTGTGATTAAACTTTTACTCTGCTTACTTTTGAGGAAGGCCAAAGAAGTATGAATGTGGTGCAAAAGATTTTATACATCAGCTATGTCACTTTGAAACAAGGATGTTAAATTTTGAAAACTACCTTCTATATAACTTTATTAAAACGAGTCTGAAGTAGTAATTAATCCCTCTACAATTCCACTGGATGGATCCGTGTGTACAGAAGACTAGATGAAGGCTGAATTACTTTCGAGAAAAATACTTTTAAACCCAAATTAAATGAATATAAACTGTAAACTGAAGGGAGAGAGTGGGTGAAGGGATGAGAACGAATCCCCCATCCATGAAAAGCATCTGGCCCTAGGACAACAGTAGCAAGTCCAGATGGTACCCAGATCTGACACAGGCCAGGAAATGCTCTGTGGACAGAAATGCCACTTAGATTTTGTGTGCAGAAGCACAAAATAGTGTTAAAAAATTAAAAATAGGAAATATTGGGGCTGGGTAGAGGGAGAGAACTACAATTTAGTCAATATTCTAATGATGAGGATTGCTTTATCCAACCTTTAATTTATGAGTTTACGTCTTAAAATGGATGGTAAGGTACTTGGCAGTTTCAGGCTGGGCAGCGACAGTGGGAATGTATCGACGTGGCTGCAGTTTGAACAGACCAATCAGAAAGACAAGCGTGTGTGTCATCCAACTGGTTTGCATCAACTGTGGTTTGAGGTACAAGTGAGAGGTCGACAACTGGCCTCTGTTATCATCCAGCTTGTATTTGGTGCCCGGCACTCAGATCTCCTGTACTGACGACTTATTGCCCCCTCCTTCCTCCCTCTCCTCAGGGAAGCTAACAGTAAGTTAGTCTCAGGTCAAGTACTTCTTATTCAGGGGGGCCTTCCTCAACCTGGACAGGCTGCATTCTGGCTCTCTTCTCAGGCTCCCTAGCAGCCAGGCTCACCATAGTTTTGATCATTAGCTCAAAGCCCTTCCTCCCTCTGAACCAGAATTGCATGAACACAGGAGATATGCCTACTTTCCCACATCCTCCTCCAGGTACCACAGCACCCAGCACATGAAGGCTTCCAAATACTTACTTCTTCAGTCTATGTAACAGACATGGTTCTAGGCACAGAGAGATGAGCAAAGTGGACAAAAACCCTCCTTCACAGAGCTTACCTTCTATGAAGGGAGACAAGGAAGAGGCAGATGACAAGAGGGGAGCTCAATAGAGCTATGTTTGATGACGATGACTGCTCTGCCAAAAAAATAAAGCAGGAAAAGGGATGCTGAGGTTGGGGAAGGGGTTTTCAGGCTTAAAGAAAGCGACTAGGGAACGTCTCACTGAGGATTTTGACCAAGATCTAAAAGATGTGAAGGGGCCAGGATGTCTGTTGGCAGAATGATTCTTTGTTGAATAAAGTAACAAATAAGAGGAAAAAGGAACAAAACACCAATCGCTGGCATAGGGTCACCGTCATTGGCATGGCTCCATCCTGTGTGCCCAGCAACCTATGCTAGGTTAGCTATGATACACATCAAAATCTGAGAGAGGTGTTCAGCTTTATTTGCTTTCTAGTTTGAAATACATAACTAAGGAAAGCTAGATTTTGTGGTGCAGATCAATAAGAATCCAAGGGAATATAAGGGCGATTATAATCTGGGGCCAACTTCATGGGGGTGGGGAGTAGGAAAGAACCAGCATGAGCAAACGTGGAAAAAAGAAAGGAACATTATGTGCTCGTGACATTGAAGACACGGGAGGATTTGAGCTCTAGGATATTTCAAGATAAGGTTGCCTTAAAAGGGTGGGTATAAGAGAGAATAGGAAATGCCGAAAATAAATTAATTTTGTGCCTGATGTGACAGAATATTAACCAGCGGATTTTACAGTGATTAACCTGAGACCCAAGACAGATGGAAAAAGGAGGAAAGAGGAAAAGGAAGTCATTGGTGTACGGCAGCATTATTTGAAGAGTGAACCAGTGAGGGTATGGCACCAAATGGGGGAGACGTGGCATGAAAGAAAAACAAGTAATTGTAGGACCTGAGGCAAGCCTCGAACCCACTCCCCTTCCCCGTCCTCCCAGCCAGCTTTTTCATCTGTAACATAAGTGAGTTGGGCCAGGGAATCCATGACTTCCTACTCTAATAGGCTATGACTTTGTTTATACTATGAAAGGTTAATAGAAAGAAAGATATCTGTTCTCTGTATTAACTGGACTATAGTATTTCCTGTTTCCGTGGCCCTATTCTTAGCTATTCTGGGAATACCTAGAGTAGCATGCTGAATTCCTTGGAAATCTCACTTAGAAAGTCTCTAAGATCCTTCAAAAAAAAAAAAAAAAAATCACACTCAGATCACTTCTAAAATCACAAAAATTCACCTGTGTGAAACCGCACAGGCTTTCAGAAATAGTTTAGTTTATTCCATGTCCATTATGAGAAAGTGACCAGAACGGTTAAAGAGAAAGAGAGAAGACTACCATTATTAGCAAGTCTACAAATCTAACCCTTATCACATACGAAGCCACAAAATGAAGGCAGATACTAATTGAAAGAGCCATAGATTAATTTAAAAACAGCAGCACCAAAACAATACCATTCCTCTGGAGTCAGGAATTCTGCTTTCCTTTCTCTTAGCTACTCTGACATTAGCCTGAGTCACGTTGTGCAAGACTTTACAGACTTATAATAAATAAGTAAATCCTGGAGACCCACAACCTTTTTTTTTTTTTTCCTTTGAAAGCATCAGGATTATTAACTAGTATGAGCTACTTAAACTTCCCTCTACACTCAACAGCGGGGATGTCACAAAATTGAGATGATGTGTTAAAAAAAGAGAAATACTTTAGATGCCTTATGAGAGAAAAATGTCACCAACGGAAAGTCTATGGAAGCAAGGAAGGGTTGTCTCACTGGGCCCTCCTTATCCCCTGAAATCCACGTTTACTCGTCCACTTTGTCATTGTGGGACAGGAAAAGAGAACAGAGCCAAATAAAAAAAAAAAAGGATTGGAAAATATCGTGAAAAAAACAAACAATATTAATGGAACTATATTAAGAGAAAAAATAAGACTTTAAAATGTATTCTACAGCTAAAGAAGAACAGTTCGCAATGGTACACATGTCATCGGCCAAAACTATTTGCGCTTGTGGCAATAAAAAGCCTAAATTTACATAACCACAAAGAATATAAAGCAAATATCAACAAACCTACAATGAGAAACTGAAAGATCTGTATATTGGGATAGTTATATATATTTCTCAATAACTGGTAGAACAAGCAGGCAAAATATCAGTAGGGTTTTAAGATATTATAAACATTTTTCAAAATTAAATCAACAAAGTTGACCTAATGGAAGTATATGTAAAACTGGACCTAGCAACTGAATAATATGCATGCTTTTCAAGCAAATATCAACATATACAAAAATTGTCCACATAATGAGCCACAAAGTAAATAACAAAATTCAAAAGATTGAATTTATATAGAGTATGTTGTCTGACCATAAGGTAATTAAGATGGAAAATAACAACTCCCCCCCCCAAAATCTACATAAACTACAATTAAAGAAAAAATAGCTTGGGATATTAGAAATTATTTTGCATATAATGTTAACAAAACACTAAAAAGCAAAAGCTGTCAAAAAAGAAATTTCACAACATACATTAGAATAGATAAAAACTAATGAGTAAGCATCTCAAGGAGGTAAAAAAATGAAGCAAATTAATCTAAGGAAAGAATAATAAAGGATAGAGTAAGCACAGAAATTAGCATATCAGCAATCATGCAATAGAAGAGGAAAAATAAGTTCAAGTTTGTTCCTTGAAAAAGCTTTAAAAATTCATAAACCTTGGAAAGACTGGTAAAGAAATAAAAGGAGGGTATACAAATAATTAATGATAGAAATGAAGACGTTAACACCACTTTAGAAGGCAGAATAACGGCTTCCAAAGATCTAAGGTCCTAAACCCAGGCACCTGTGTCAACTTATTTGGGAAAAGGGTTTTTGCAGATATGGTTAAGAATCTTGAGATGAGAGTATTTGAGATTATACTGGTGGATTCTAAGTACCATCACAAAAATTGTTAAGAGAGAGAGGGAGACATACACACAGAGGAAAGGTCATGTGTACATGGAACAGAGAGAGATTGGAAGGTACTAGCCTGGAGCTGGAGTGATTTGACTACAAAGCAAGGAATGCCAGCCGCCCTCCAGAAATAAGAAGATGCAAGGAATGGATGATCCCAGAGCCTCTGGAAGGAATGCAACCCTCTTTGGAGCTGTGAATCTTATTTAGACTTCTGGCCTGAGAATGTCTATTGTTTTCAGCCAGCAAGTTTGTGGTCACTTGTTACAACAGCCACAGGACACTAATACAACCACTTTGCTACAGACTTCGAAGTCCCGAAAAAATTAAAACTGTCAACAATGTTATGCCAACATATTTGAAAATACAGATGAAGTGCACAAATTCCCACACAAATATAAACTAATGAATATGATACAAGAAGAGATTAAAAAATTGAATGCTCCTTTAATTTTTACAAAATACAACCCTAATAACTTTATATAGGGAAAATATCAGGCCTAGTCTCTCTGAAAAATTCTACCATGCTTTTACCAAAGAAATAATATCAATCTTACACAAATTCTCCAAGAAAAGATAAAGTACCATTATTCCCAATTATTCAATGATAACCTTTATATTGCAACCTAACAATTATATTATGAAAAAAGAAAATTAAAGGATGTTCTTGTTCATAACAGAGGGAAAAATTCCTAAACAAAATGTAAGTAAAACAAATTCAGCAATATATAGATTAATATACTATGATCAAGCTGTGTCTATCTCAAGAATGCTAAATTAGTTTTACATTAAAATAGCAATAAATATAAGTTTCTACATTACCAGAATAAAGAAGGAAAATCACAGAATATCTCAGTAGATGCAAAAAAATAAAAACAAGAGGTAATTAAATTCAAAAATTAAAAATTTACAATTCTGTGCATTATAAAATTTCTTAGCATTCAGCAAAAAAGAAGGCCACATTTTAATCTATTAAAGGGTCTCTATAAGGAACCACATCACCCCAGAGATATGAGTTGCAGACCTGAGCCAACCAGGTCCACGGGTAGAAATAGAGCCATTAAGTCAAGCCTCTCCTAGACACCCTAATAAACTCCAAGAAGTTTTTACCTGTTTTATCTCACATGGTGGTTTTGCAGTGGTTATGCAGGGAAAAAAAATGATAGAAAGATTGGTAGTGACAGAAAAATTGGTACCTAGAAATGGAGCTGCTACCATAATGAAAATCCAAAAATGTGTGAACGTGACTTTTGGATAAAGGCAGTGGAAAACTTTCATAGAAAGCTAGAATTATATTACTGAAGGCCAGAAAAATGGAAATTTATGGTATATACTGGCAACCTAGTAATAAAAGTTTTGCTTTCAGTAACTTGGAAGAAAGAAAATGACTAACACATTTATGGTCTTGGAAAGATAGTTTAGTCAGAACGCTAAGAGCATTGCCCTTAATTGCCTATAAAGACATGATGAAAAAGAGATGGACTCAGAAACAAACTGATCAATTCATAACCTGAATTTAGAGGGAATGTGGATCATTTACATAGAAAAATCCAGGACCATAAACGAATGATTAGAATAGGGAAGTTCAGCAAATCCCCAAGCATAAGATCAATTCGCAAAATAAAATAACATTGCTTTATTCCAAGCAAAAACAAAAAACAATTTACTAATAGGAAATAAATAATAATTTGAAATAGGTAGAAATCTATAAAGCATCCAGGAATTGACTAAAAGAAAGCATGAGACTTTATGGATATAATTTTAAAATATCTCTTTTAGAGAAATAAGATATGAATAAATGGAGATACACACCCACACACACACACCATGTTCACTGAATTTGACTTGTAAAAATGTTAATTTTCTCCAAATTAATTTATACTAAAAATTCTAATTAAATTTAAAGAAGAATAATTTTGAGAAGTTGCAAAAAAATCATTTTGAAATTTATGAGAAAGAATAAAATACACTCCCTCACAAAAGAAAAAAAATTAAAAACTAAGAACTTTAAAAATAAGAAATGTGTGGGAGTAGAGAAATATTTTGTCAGCTGTTAAGACAAAGGACAAAACTTCAGTGATGAAACGATACGGCACTGTGGCAATAACATAGAGATTGTCCAAAATGCGGAATAAGAATATCAAGAAATAGACTTCTTTATGAATGATAGTTTGGTATAATATAGATGTGACATCATACATGGGTGTGGGGAAAAAAGATTAAGAAAAAAATCATATCACATTAAAAACATCCAAATTGAATTTAAAAAGACCTAAATGTGAAATTTAGATTCGAAAAATTATTAAAAAATTAACAAAAAATATTTCAACTATGAAAGCATAATGTTAAAATTAATGAATTGGACTATCAAAATTTCTAGTGAATAAAGACAAAGGTCAAAATTACTAGATGCATGACAGACTAAAAGACATTTGCAAAACCTAAAACTGACAAGGATCAAAATCTATAATATAGAAAAACTCCTGTAAATGAACAAGACTATAGTAAGAGACCCGACAGAAAAAAAAAGCAAAAAAATATGAATAGGCAATTCAAAGAAAGAAAAGCCTGAGCTGGTACAAGAATAATAAGATATTTAGAGAAGTGTGGGGCAGAATAATAATATACCATTTTGAAAATAATTGGTAAAAATTTAAGAGCTAAATAAAATTCCATGCTGCTGAGGGAAAATGAAACCTAAACACACTGCTCATAGGAGTTCAAACTAATCCGATTCTGTAGAATACTTTTTGTAGTGAAAATAAACACACAAATGGTCAATAACTCAATAACTTCCTCCTGGGCCCATAACTTAGAAAAATAATTACATTGGTCCATAAGGAAAAACACCCAAAGATGTTCATCGCATTATTGATTGTATTAAGGGATTGAAAGCAACCTTATTATTCATCACAAGAGTAACAGATAAAATGGGATATGGTTTACTACGCAGTAGATTTCCTTCTAAAACATGGACAAAGTCTCAAAAATTTAGTGACTGATAAAAATTAAAAAACAGAACAAGATAGTCAACAGAGCACCATTTCTGTATATTTAAATTCTTACGGACACAAACCAACATTATATATTTCCCAAGGATTTGCAAGGAAACTTTTGGTGGAGGAAGAGAATGAAGGTTAGGTATTCCTGAATCTAAACAATGGAGTTAATTCAATCCTGTGTCCTGTTTATGTGCAAATCTGAGAAACAGTTAAAGATAGGATTGATATTTTAACCATTTTTCCATTTGCCCTGAGAGTATTTGCCAGTGGCTGCATTTACCCCCAAATAACTTGCAGATTATAGTCCTAACCTCACTCCCAAATTCTGCCATGAAATATCTCACTTTTATCATTTTTCCATTGCTCTAATATATCTATAGTCTTTGGAAACAAATAACATCATTCTATTTATAGCATTCTGTTTTTGGTAGTGGTATTTCCATTTACAAAATATAGTTAATTCTGGATCGCTGAAAATGTCAAATCTTAGAAAACATAGCATTCCTACGCATGATGCTAACACCGTTCTCAGACAATTGTTAGCTGAAGATTCATTTGATGAATCCGATTTATATATATGTTTCTGTTACATTAGGATTAGAGACAAGCTCTGTTTAGAAGTAACTCCAAAAGCAGTTTTTCTATTTTATTTTCACATTGAAAACCAGTCAGATTTGCTTCAACCTCAAAGAGCATGTTTATGTAAAATTAAACTAATGCTGCAGTGAGCGGCATTTTTTTTTTCCTAAACTGGAAATTGGTTATGATATTAGGCTCAAGATTTAAACAACTGGATTCAAATGGAGTTGAATTGTGTACTAACAGTGTTCTCCTTGAGCAACTCATTTACCTCCTCGAAGCTTCCTTTTCTTCATCTATAAAACGGAGATACTTATGGTACTTACAGAGCTGTTGTGACTGTCACATTTCATAATGCATTCAAAGAACTAGCATTGGGCCCAGAAGACACTTAGCTCCATGACCATTTTCTAGTCAAACCCACACCCAGCATAGTCGCAACGTTGATCTTGTGCCATTTCAGTGCTTGTCACTCAAAACAAGACACCCAAACCACCGGTTCACACCACTACCCAAAGCACAGTGTTCTTTCCTATGAAACTTTCTATAAGCATAAAGGCCATAAAGCGAAGAAGCAATTATCATTCATTTGTACAGAAACATTTTTGGGCTTTCTCAGACCCCAAATTCCATACACCCACACCCATACCCCTCCCCCCCCCCACACACACACACTCTGTCTTGCTCAAATTATCATTCATTTGTACAGAAACATTTTTGGGCTTTCTCAGACCCTAAATTCCATACACACACTCTGCCTTGCTCATCACAACCTGAATGCTTAATTGCATCCAGTTTTATGCTAGGCCTGACAGTTTCACGGGCTCTCTTAGGCTTTTCTGATATCTGAGGACATAATCTGCTAACGGAGGCACAAAATAAATCAGGAGAAAGCACTAAACTCACAGATAGGGCTCAGAAATCTTGGGCCTCGTGCTGAGGGCAGTTCCCGGGAAAGAGTTTGGCGGGAACACCGGCACTGGGCGTGGCCACCAGGACGCACGCTGGGCGGGGCTACCAGACGCACGCGGCGTCTACAACACCTGCTGCAAAACAGACGCCCAACGCGTTGCACTTTACGTCTTTTATCGTAAAAGCGGAAATCCTCTCGGAGTTGCTTTCCATTATTGAAAACATGCTAATGTAGGTCTTTCGTAAAAGTGAAGTATCATAAGGCAAATTTTTGAAACGTTTCTCCCTGTCCTAATGACCTTTTTTGCCTGTTCTCAATTAGATTGTCATGGAATCTTATTTTGCTTCTCTTGGAGAAAGGAAAAAAAATTTTTTTCACCATATTGAACAAGGTAAGGCGTTTCCTTGAATTACCTAATTCTGATAACCTTCTGATAATCCTGATAACAACCTTCTAATAATTTATCCTCATTTATTGAAGCTGAATAGACTTTAGTAGCAAGGTCACATAGCTGGTTAGTGACAGAGCTGGGGTCTGAACCCATGTATCATTGACGCAGAGTCCACACATAAAGCTAGTCTGTGTTGTTTCTCTTTACCATTTTCCTCAGTCTTTTTCAGCCACCACCAAATCTTAAACTAGAACAAGGAAGTCACATACCACAGAATTCCCTGTGCATATCTAAACATCACATCCAAACACTATTTTTTTTGCCAGCCCAGAAATTACTCTCAATTACACATTTATTTTTTCAATACATACACTTAAAAATATAGACTACATATTGGTTTTGATTTCTAAGCATAGATTTGATACTTTGTACCTCCTCAATTCATTTTGTTCACTAAAAGAAGACCAAAACAAAATAAAACTCCAGTAGAGATAATGAATTTCAGAGGGATTAATATAAAGTACCTGCAGGAAATTTGTTAACATTAATGTGTAGTATTTTTTGTATTTGTAATAATATGAAATCTCATAAAGGGAAAAAGCCAACTCTGGCTAGGCTCTAGACATTTTGGAAAATACTAGTGATTTTGTAAAAGCGCTCTTTTGACTTTTTAGTTTTCTGTGCCTTTTTTTTTTTTTTTTTAATAGCAGCCAGTTCTTCACTTCCCAACAAAACTGTGAAATCTGACTGAACATGGCAGATTGAATCAGAGTGTGAATAGCGTGATTTAATGCTCCTGCTAGTTTGAAATGTTTTGTTAGGCCTCTTTCGCAAACCCTCCCAACAGTTAGTTTGTACTTCCTGAAGCCACTTCTCCAATGTTCAGTCTTACGAAACACGTAGGACACTGTGATTTTCACAAAGGTAACAGGCGTTTTTTACAGAATAAAGCCTGTCCAGTTCTAACTTGACTGCCAGTAACAAAATTTGTATCAAAAAATCTTCACTGTTTCTATCTCCTGTCAGAGCTGCAGGACAAGACTTCTGGCAAAAATGATCCAAATAATTCCATCCAGTCTAGGACATTCCTTTCAATTCTTTAAAAAGAAATAATGTTAGAAAAACATGTGCTTAAAGGGCATTTCCACTCATGCTTTGGGTTTCTCTTATGTCCAGTATGTTGCTGTCTCAAAAAATTTTTTGCACACAGAGATGTACATTTGGTTTATGATCTCAAATTTAAAAACACTTCTTACTTGGGGCAAATTTTCTCATGGCCAAATATCTGTGGTATGTTATGGCACTCCATTAGCATATTGGGACATCTTTCCTTTTTTGAAGGCTATACAATGGATAGAATAGTTCATTATTAACCCGGCTGGCATTTGTAATGAAAAAGGGAGTCCTCTTGCTTTTAGGCCATGGATGCAGTACGTAAATCTCTTGTGTGGCTGCAATCATAATATTCCTGCAGCTACAGTGTCACCTATTGTAATTTTTCTGCTAATAAACAAATTTGAACTGGCCAGGAATCCTAAATTTTGAGACTAGTTGTTTATCTCAAATATACTCCAGAGAAATAGTAATGCAGTTCTGCTTTGAATTTAATTTAAACAGGAACAGGCAAAACAAATCTCTATGGAGGACATTTGACAATAATAAAATATTTCTCCCAGCGGGTGAGCTGGTAGCAATTGTATTGTTGCAATCCAAGCTCACGTTTCAGTAGGTCATTACCATCATAACAAGCCCTTGGACCAACTGGCATCGACATGCAACATTGAGCCCCTGATGGGCACATTATTTCAGACCTTTAACTTCATAGAGAACAAGACAAATACTCCTGGGAAAGGGGGATTATATTTTGAAATTCCTTTTTTATTTTGTTTCATAATAAGATGCAGCGCACAATCAATCTACTGCTACTTTTTTCCCCCCACACTCCCAAAGAGCACAAGACTAGACTTAGAGATTGGAAAGGGTAGTATAAACACTGATTTATACATTTCTATGTCTATTGGACTATAGAACTATCCATTCAGTATGTAAGCCATTGTGGATGAACACAAATTTCTTAACATATCTTTTCTTTTACAGTTTAATCACAAATTAAATTTCCAATAAGCAAAGTATACCTGAAGTGTTTGCACAGGCTCAAGGATGAAAAGAGTCTATCTCCATTCTATCTCATCTCTACCGCTTACCTAAATCAGCAACTTGGAAAATATAGGTAAGAGAAGTCATTCCGAGAAATCAGTTTTGTTCTACTTTTGTTGCTGTTTTGCATTTTTTAGTGGGGGAGGGGGAAACAGGTATTTTGAACCACATCTAAATCCATATTAAAGCACACGAAAGAGCCTAATGAATAGGATTAAAAGAAAGATTGAGAGATTTTGCACAAGTTTTTGAGCATGTATCTACAGTATTATATGGAGCATAACCAGAAATGGCTTCGAAGCCATTCAATAAGATGTGTTCTCCACGTGCACTAGGGACTAGAGATGGAAAGGGCCAACACGGGGGTGGGGAGGTCAAAACAGCCCAAGTGGATTTCATTAGCTTTGGATTTGTAAAAAAAGTTAAGTCCTTTTATCTTGATCTTAAAAAAAAAAGTCTAAAACCTTCACAAAATTCAGAGCCAATGTATAAAAATTCCTTAAAAATTTTAAGACATTCCGTGGTTATTTGAGAAATGAATAACATTTAAAGCAGTGGTTTCCTCATCTTCTCTTCATATTAGAATCACCTGGAAATTTAAAAAAAATATTCTCCAAAGCCCAGGCCATACCTCAAATCAATTTAACCCCAATCTTGGGGGTGGGTGGAAGTATGAGCATCACAAATTCTTAATACCCTTCAGGTGATTCCAATATGCAGCCAAGTTTGGAAAACAAGAAAAAAAAATCCCTTATGAAAAACAGGTGCAAATAAAAGCGATCCCTTAACACCAACAACATAGCCCATTTATCAGAGCTACCCTTTATTTATACGTACAGAAATAGGACATGCTAAAATGCCACAATCCGACTTTGTTATTTTCTTGTACACTTGAGGCAGCTGTAATAAACATGGTAGTACCAGAAAGGTTGCTCTGTAATAATTCCAGATTTTGAAAACCAGCAAGGGAATGCTGACACTTAAGTTCTTAAACATTTGTGCCCACGCGTGTACGTGTATACTGTATATGCTTTAAAATGAGGACCTCGCTGAAAGAGTACAGGCATGGTTTTTCCTTTCTCATTTTGCATTGTCTCAGTTCCACCCAAGAACTTTGAAAACCTCCAACTGAAACAGGTCGGATTCTATGCTGAGCCTTCGCAACCGGAAAGACATTAAAATAGGAAAAGACAACTCTGAGTTTTGTTGCTACCTCGTGCATCTTAGGTAATCTCATGCCCCTAAATCCAATTTGGTTTAGTGGCCTTTGTGTCAACCGCTTGCTTCTCTAGAGAACCAGCCACCGCTGAAAGGTGAGAAATACAGTGGGCAAACGCAATGACAAAACACTCTTGATAGGCAGAGGAGACAAGAAAGCACATATCAGCACCTTGGTGATGGCTCCAGGAGGGTCCATTGGAAGCACAGCTTGACCCCGAGTGGCAAGGGCTGTAACCTCTCCGAGTGAAAAAGGCACAGGAAGGCCACTTGCTGTCAGCAGTGCTGCTTAACCCTCTTGAATGTGAAGACAGCTCCCCCTCCTCACGCACACCGATCTATACATGCTGGTGTTGATTCCTCATTCAGGAAACCTGGTCAGCAACTCCGCTGCTGCTCTAGAAAGCCTGCAGCTCGCTAACGAGCTCAGTGCAAACACATGGTTTAATTGTGGATGGAGGGAAATAATAGGTATCTCTAGCTTTAATATGATCTTAAAATAGGGGGAAAAGTTTTCTGTTATGACATTGACATAGAGGCGATGATTTTGAGTAATGCAGGGTGATGTGGAGACGCTTTAAGATTAAGTAAGAGCTATATAAAGGCTTGTCAGAATGAATTCTAATGTGCCATGAGACACTTTGCATACTCTTAAATATGCAAAATGTGTCTTGGCACCCTCAAATTCATTCTGACAAGCCTTTATATAGCTCTTATTTAAACTCCTACTTTATTTTTAGGGAACAGGTACTCAGAGATACTCTTTCAATGGAAGCAACAAAGAGCAGTGTTTATTGATTTCGTTCTGACATGGGAGGGAAATAAAGAAACACAAAACAGAAGAGCAATCAAAAGTGGAAGCTTGTTTAATATTGCTCTACCATCATCCTGAAAGGCATAATAATTTGAGTTACACATCTGAACTGATTGGAGTTACAGAATCATATCTCCTTTTTGCATTTAACAATATATACAATATAAAATAAATACATTTACACAGATGGACATTGGCTGGGGCACACAGTATGGTACACATCACAAAAATATACAATTGATTGCTTTACAGATGTGAAGCCCATCTACAGCTATAGACATGGTTTTATTATTATTATTATTCTTTTTACTACTGGCTATAATGCAACTCCTGGATTATTATAAGCAGTTTAAATTTTTTGTCCTTTTACGATCTTTGCACATAAGACTGCCATAAAATGTTTTCCTAGGCAGGTAAACAGAGACGCTTAAATAATTAAAATACAATCACCAACACCCATTTTCTCTTCTATAAGAAAAATAGCAGTTTTAAATTTTTTATATCTTTTATGTTATCATTTAAATGCAAAACAGTGGAATAAATACAACAATCTTGATCTGATTGAAACACAAGTGTAACCACCGGTAGTCACACAATCATATTGCTTTAAATAAGAACAAACCGAAAAGAAGCAAAATAAAAATTAAAATCATATGGCTAAAACATACACCTTTATGACTTTCCAAAACTTCACATTAAGTAAATGGTCTTGCTTGAAACTTGAAAAAACTTACCTCAAGCGAGGTTTTGAGATGAGCGTTCACCCCAAAGCCTGTTCCGGTCTTGCAGCTCTCCATTTAAGTTGTGTTTCCTATTTGAGATGCTTGTTTGACTTAAAAACTAAAAATTGTACTTCCTTCTTTTCACAACTCTCCATCTCATGTTTTCAGTTGGTTAGCTCTTACTTCTGAAGCCCAAGTACTTTAATGTGATATAGTAAAAACAATGTATATATTGTCTGTATTTTATTTATATATAGTGTGGTTGAATAGTAGCAACTTAAACCCTGCACAGACTCTCTGGAAAATAATCTTTTTAAACACATATATAAATAATCTTATAGAATCAGCACCTTTTTTTTCCCAGGAGTTGGATTTTCTGTTGTTATTTTTAAAGGGATGTGCCAATTTCTGAACTCCTATCACAGCTATAAATTTCAAGTTATTGACCATCTGAATGAATTGCTAATGATGATTTATCTAGAATCACACTACAGTCACTTCTCTACTGAGAAACCACAATCTACAATATAGTCCCATATAGCTAATGATAGATACACAGTATTCCTAGCATTAGGCTGATGAAACATCAACCCCAGGTATTTTGTTTAAAGCACACAAAGTAGCAATAGTTTTGGAAACGTGTCCGCACCAAAAAGTTTTGCAACAACACAGAGCGAGTTAATAACAACGTCTGAGAGATGATTGAGTGAAAGCCATATATACAGCATTTAAAAATTAGACTTATCTATATTCTTGAAATATTCAAAGTTTTATTTCTAAGCTATACATTGGTATTCTATAATAAACCATTAAAGAAATTATTCCTTGTTTTGAAAATATTATTATGATTTTGATGTGTATCTGTTCATAATGAATACTTGTTTGGAGTTTCAATCTCTTAATTATTATTAGGAAGAACCTTATTACTGGTAAGGAATAGAATATACTACTGTAGTCTCCTGAGGAATTGTACATCCAATATTGTCTCTAATTCTACCCTGTGTCTAAAAGCACACACCACAAGAATCCAAACACCACAAGAAGAACAAGACAACAGTCTCAGAATGCAACATAAAATTCCAGAAAGCACAGCAAACATGAAACATTGAAAAGCTGAACTACATTTCTTTTGTTTGTAAGGGTTACAATTTTAATTACATCTGTGTACATAGAATAAGACTGTTCACATAGTACAGGGAGCAGCTACTAACACTGGTCCATCGGTACAGCGTTTGATGGAGGTTACTGTCATTGGTTATTCAGCGAGTGTGGATTTTGGGGGCATCTAATTGATTTCTTGCTTAGATTACACCTCTTAACAGTCTGGAACCTGACTGACTTTCTTGCTGTGACAATGCTGGTTGAAAGCAGATATATTGGCTTAGCTCTTGGTAAAAAACTGCAGATTAATTTAAACAAACATTCCTAAATGAATAAACTCGTGTAGACAGGCTTTAGAATTTGGTCAGGCGTCTGTCGTCTCCAATGATCTTGTTGTTGTTGTTGTTGTTGTTATTCAAATTCTGGCATTTGCCTTATTGCCTTTTAAACGTGTAGTGGCTCACAGCTCCTTCTGGGGCAAGGTCTGTAACTTTGCAAACATGCAGTAACTCATTCCTAACCACCGTGGCAGCTAGAAATCATATGGCAACTGCACCTCCCAGAAAGAGAGGTACACTCCTGAAATTCTACGGATCTGGATTCCACTGGCAGCGCTTACCTACGTGACTACCCGGGGTCACTGGGTGTAATCTAATCCTTCTTGTCAGTGAACATTTAGGTAAACTGGAGCTCGTGTTAAGAAACTGATGTTTGGGACCAGACTGGCACACAACATAAATTGCATCCGTGATAATATGCACCTTCCCTTCAACTATTGCTTGAGTAAGTTAAATTCCCATATTAATAAATGGCTGAAAAGTGGTAAAGCTGGTACAAAAAAATCTCCATTTGTAAGAAGAAATGAAACATTTTTAAAAATCTTCCTTCAGGATTCATTTGTCCTTCATTATTGTTCATAATTGTTCAAAGCCAGCACAAAATTGCAGTATTCTTATTTTTCTTTAGTATTGCATGAATGAATAAAGCTTAAACTATTCCCTGAAAAAGTTACATAGTAGCTAAACTAACAAATACCTGGAAGACTTGAAAAAACAATTAAGGAATCAAATGGCTGTAACTGATCTAGATGGAAAAGTAATGATAAGAAGCAGCCAATGCCACCTTGCTTAAGCTGTCTAATTAGAGGCTGCTCCCATGACAGCTAATACTGCACTCAGTCAATTCCTTCATGTCGCACTGCACTTTAGGTACGTTGGTTCTGTCTCTGATTCCTTAGTCATTGGGGACATTATGGTTCACAATAAGTTCACTGGCATCCATATTATGGATTAACATCCTTTGGCAGGGCTGGCTTCCTTCTCTCTTCAATTAGAGACCTCTTTTAAAAGTTCAGCAGCAGGAGGGAGGGAGGGAAAGAAAGGAAAGGAAGAACAATTTTCTTATGGCTAAAGCTATTTAAAATTTAGAAGAAAGGTAAAGGATGAGAATAGAGGGAGGAGAATAGGGGGAGGGAGAGAGGAAGGGAGGGAGGGAGGAAGGAAGGAAGGAAGGAAGGAAGAAAAGAGGGAACAAAGGAAAGAAGGAAAGAGGGAAGGAAGGAAGGAAATGAGAGAGAGAGAGAGAGAGAAGAAACCACTAGTCAAGGAAGCCAAAAAATGAGGACAAGGAGGTGTAAAGAAAGAAGGAAAAAAATTAAGAGGAAGAAAAATGAGAAAAGAAAAAAAAATAGATGAGATCTGTTACAAAGAAATTCATCAGGAAGATACGGAGAAATCTGAAAGCTGCTTCGTAGTCTTGCTGCTAAATTATCAGTGCAGTCTTTGTTGATTTTTGATGGTGGTAACTAAACTCTAAGTTTCTTCGACATCACTCTTGGGTTTATTTTCCCTCTTTTGGCGTGCAGGATCGGAAGGCCCAGGAAAACTTTTAGTCAGACCTTGGCCTCCAGCATTTCCAAAAAAAGTTTGTGCATGGGCACTTTGCCTTCTAGTTTGATGCTGTAGAAATGCTGCACGGCCTTGGTGGAGGTCTGCCGCAGGAGGGGAAGTGTCATCAGCATCTTGCCCGCCCGGCGGGGGTCCTCCACGTGCTGGCCGGCTTCGTAATCCTGCAGCGCCTCGTGCAAGACGTCCTGAAGCTTCTGGACGGCCTCCACGTCTTCTATGTGCATGGAGTCTGTGCGAGAAAGCAAAGCACACAGACACTGATATTAATCATAAAAGCCCACGTCCGTTAGAGAGTTATGAAAGTTAAAGATTATTCCCCAACTTCTCTAAGCTCTAAGCTGTGATTTGCTCACGGTCTCACCATTTCAAACTCTCTCTTTTTATTTTGGACTAAATTTCTCTACAGTAGATAATTTCCAATGCTCAGTTGGAACATGGGAATTATTACAAAAGATCCATTATTTAAAATGTGGTTATTTTTTTCCTCCTACTACTGAGCAACAGAAGACTGTCTTTAAACAGATGACAGTTTTGTCTGTTTTATTCATTACCTCATTCTTGTACTTATTTATTCATTCAACCACGATGGAAGGTCATCGATTAAAAATATTATTCGAAGTGCTATGAAGGTAAAGTTGTCTAAAATTCGAAGCTCGCCTACAAAAAGCTCATATTTCCCAAAAGGAAAGAAAAACATTGATGACTAAGATTTTAAAAACTCCATGTAATTACACTGACTCTAATAACTGTGTTCGGGTTTAGAAAACACAGAAATCACAATCGACTTATCTTTTTAGAATTTTTAGTGTAATAGTCACAGTTCCTTAAAGGATCCTTACATAGTCTGCTTCTCTACTGAAATACAAATGAAGCCTTTAGATTAATGGGTTCTGAAATATTTTTCATATACGTGAAGGTGAGCTTCGCCCTTAAGTGACTAATTTAAAAATCTAATTTGATCGAACAAGGAAAGGGTTAACAGGGTTGGCACAATTATTCTTGTGAGAAATGTGAGATGTGGAGGAAAAAATAAAAGTTACAGCTCTAGCTCTAAAACAGACACTTAATTATATACAAGTTTGAATCATTTAGCACGTTTTATTGATTCTGATGACAGTTTATCTGTTAATTACACATAATGGGGTCTTTGGGGGAATTCTGAATGTTTAATAATTCTAGTTCTCTGAGAATGCAGAGCTCTAAGATATATGTAGTGAGCCTAATCTTTCATATAATTCAAATATCAGATCACATGCACAAAAAGAGAGGCAAAATGCAATTTAAAATCGAGGGGCTAAACATGATAAAAAAATTATGGCAAAGTAATTAAAAGATTGACTGCAATTATAAGCAGTACCATGTTTTTAAAATTTTCTTTGTATTTTATTTATTGCTCTTTCTTTTACACGATTATTTTGCATCAGCTCACCACATCATTTGTAAATAGACCAGTATTTACATTATGTGGTTAATGACACATTTCTTTGAAAGACTGCTGAATAATCTGTAATACAGTTAGTTGTTGGTAAGTGTTTACTGCTCAGGACTTGCTTCCTGCCTGGAGGAGCCAGAAGAGGGAGTGTTGCAGACACTCCCCAGGGGACGCTGCCCTTCCCTATGGGCGTTTCTTCCTCGCTTCTCTCTGATCTGGTTTCTGGATGAGTGGCAGTCCCATCCCAGTCCTGCGTGTCTTCTCTCTGAAACAAGCACACGTAATTTCCAAAGCCACGGAAGGGTTGGTAATGTTGCTGAGAAAAAGAAAGTCACGGCGAAGACCGCAACATACGCTGATATTTTTTCTCTCCTTTTTCACTTAAATGATGTCTGAAGGGGAAACGGTGGGCATGGACACACACTAAAGATGAGTGTCCAGGTGCACGAAAGACTGACCTTGTTCATTCAGGGAACAGATGGGGTGGACTTGCCAAACCCGTTTTGGGACTAAAAGTTAGCACCCTAAGTAAAAGCGGAGGGGAACGAATGGACGGGGAAAGTAGGAATTGCATTCTTTACAGACAAAATTTTACCAATATAACTATTTTCCAAGCAGACCAAAAACAAAACAAAAAACCAGAACATGATAAATATGCCGTGTATCAAGTACGGGTATTAAGGCCTCTGACGAGCACTTTATAAACACAGCCTCGTTTTGTTCCCCAACAGCCCTGCCACTCACACGCACCGGTAGGAAGGACCAGAGTCAAGCTTAAACTCAGGTTTCTTTGAATCACAGTTTAGAACATTGGACATGACTGGCATTTCCTTTTCTGAAAATAATAATAGTAGTAATAATCATGATGATGATGATGATGACGATTTGAAATTGTCCTCTGAGTTCACCTCATTCTAACTTCCATCTTCATCGGGAATCTTCTCTACGATCTTTCTCGTGAATTTGGTCCTGGTTCTGATGACCAGAATGATACAGGATGAATTCCCTCCTCCAACATGGCAGATTTGTAAATGCTTGAAGTTGGCGGCACAGCCACCTCAGCCCCCACCCCGCCTTCCTCACTACTCTTGCCCAGCAGGAGATATATTATAAGATGTCACAGGAAATGAGGCGAGAACAAATAGCAGAGAGATACGCTCACAAACAGCAATTAAGACTTCAAACTATTCTTTAAAGGCTGTGATTTAGCTTGTGAGATTTAAAAATGATTTAATCAAATTACTACGATGATTTAGCTTCCCATTTACAGAAAAGATTCTAACTCATTTGAGCTTTACCCATTCTCGGACCGGCTAATACTCTAAATGCAAACTCACTAAATCTGAACTATTTAATTAGACCATGATTCAGCTGGCAGACTGCTGAAGAAAATATTAATCTCCATTAGAGAGCCTAGTTCAAGTTCTGGCTCTGTGGCTTTAACCTATGTTTTGTTCTTCTGGCAAAATTTTACATGTATGCCAGGCCCGCTAAACTGGCATTAAACGATGTAATCTTTGAGCTTTGGTTGCCAGTGATGGTTCCATTTTAACTTTACATTTTAAAGGAAATAGTCCCAGTATTCGTGCTAATGGAAACCACGTAAAATTAATAATGGAAATCATAGGTTTATGAACTAGACAGGGTGAGGCTATACTTTTAAAATGCTGGGTAAGTTGTTTAAAAAAAAAAAATAGGACACCTGGGCTTAAGCCCAGACCTATTAAGACATCAGTGTGCACATGTTTGTGTGTGGAATATATATATATATTGTTTAAATCTAGGTGATTCTCTGGCCAAGTCATGGTTGAGCTAGTGTACTAGACAAAACAAACAAATGCTACTTTAATCAAGATTTCAAAAGATAACCAGATTTCAAATGATGCATATATTATCAACCAAATATTAAGTTGTAACACCTAATAATAATAACTTCCAATATTTTACTCTGTGAAGTGGGATCCTAAAGCAGTGCGTCTAGCTCAGATCATTTGCTTCAGGAAGATAGCTAAGTATCCTCATACCAACAGCTACAAAATTCAACGAGAGTTACAGCCACTGCAAAAGATTTACTTTTATATCTTACCTGGAATAAAACCCCACCCTCAGTGTAAACATACTGAGGGCTGTGGGCGTGAGCAGAGCTGCTCCCAAATGCCCAGGTTTCATTTGGGAACTATCTTGAAGACTCATTCTTGGCAATAGTTTCTCAATGGTGCCAAATCATATTTTGAGGAAGGGGTGGAACATTAGACAAATTATATCCAGAGTCATGTCTAGAACACAGCGTAAACCAGCACTTACAGTAACCTTTTCCACAGAACACAGATGCTGGTTTTCTTGGAGTCTGTAAGCTGTCTATGTGAAGAAGGGGAGTAGGGGGGAGCCAATGCGACATCAGTCACTAAAGGAATGAAACACAGTATGATGGAAAAGACAGAGAAGTGAGCAAAAGTCTCTTCTCCTAAAGAGAATTTGTGTCTCAAAAATTGTAAGTGCAGTATATAAGCAGTCTAACAGGGTAATCCTCTGGAGGTAGTGAGCTTGGGCATCGAGGGGCCAGTACCCAGTATGGCCGTAGCAAACTGGCCCTTGATTAACAGGTTAAAAAAATTTGTGCCAGTCATAAAATTTTGATTAAAAATTGGTAGACTAGATTCAAGGAAGTTGTTGTCAGTGGTGGCAGTAAAATACTTTTCTCTCTCTAAATCTACAGATGAATTTGCAGAGCAAAAGGATGACAAATATAAAAACTAGGTGACAAGGTATCCCCAAGATACGCACACACACAGAGTATCGGAATTATTGTATGTGTGTGTGTGTGTGTGCCTGTGTTCCTACCTCTGTCCACTGAAGCAGCCTTGGGAGAATGGCCAACTCAAAAATGCGGTAATGAGTAACGAACAACCTAGCACCCAGCTTGTAATTAGATTCCAGGCCCTGGTCAGGACATATTGAAGATGAGTATAAAACATCCTGTCATGCTAAACAGGAAGGACATTATCTAAAGTACTAAGTCATTCAGAAACATTCCAGAAGGTCACCTGAAGACTGACCCAAAGTGGGACCTTACAAACACTAAAGAAAAGCAACACCTGTGATCCAAGGTAACTGACCCCAAATGGGACAATTTGAACCTCAACAGGGATTGTAATTGCAATTGATTTAAATCCACTGAATATGTTTGAACACATGTGTTTATAATGACATTAAAAAAAGATGGGGCACCAGCTTTTTATCTTGAAAGCTAGTGATGAGAAAGAATCCAGCATTTATCCTACCTTTCCTATACAAATTGTATCACTGGTAACCAAATAAGGATAAAGGACAGCATCGCTTTATGTAAGCATCTAAATAAAAATAAATAATAAAATTACAAATCCCTATTTTGCAAGCAGAGAGATTAATGAATAACGAGCATCAACAGCTGCTGTCATCAAAGAACGAGAGACCACCAGACATAACGTGCCTCTCAGTGAACAGCACACCACCTATGGGTGCCATGGGGACTGAACCCCAGTCTTAAGTCTCTGGATCCAGATGCCGATTTGCCCAAAATGCAAAGGGCAGAGAAGCGTGATGCACCTGGAAAATGCAATCTGCAATGTCCAGACTTCAACAGATGAGCTGTACGAAAGTAAAAATGAAAGAGGAGCTTTCAAAGGAAACTTAAAATTCCGTAAGAAAAAAATAAATTAATGGACAAAACTAAACTATCATGTATGGGAATATGCATTTAGAGATAAAACCATCGTGAAACACAAGGAAAGGGTGACTATGAAAGTCAGGGCAGGAGACTGGTTACTTCCGCGGGCAGGGAGGGGTTGAGACGGTAAGACATGCGGAGGGGTTTCCGGGATATCTCGCAAAGCTTTGTTTTCTTGACCTTGCTTATACTTATACGTTCATTGAGGTGGGCTGCAAAATAGGCTTTCAAGGAGATCAAAAGTGTGCTGATAAGATGGCAAAGGAAGAAAAAGCCAATGTCACCGTGGAAGCAACACGCTGCACTGCTAATTTTGAAGGTGGAGGAAGGTGCCAGGAGCCCAGGAATCCAAGGGATGCTGCTCTAGAGCTGGAAAAGGCAGTCTCCCCAGAGCCTCCAGTAGACTTCCAACCCCCAGAACTGTAAGAAAATAAGTGCACATTTATTTAAATGGTGTTTAAAGCCACCAACTTGGGGTAATTTGTTAAGTAATGGAAACAAACTCATTAAGTTACACATTTGTTTTTTCGTGTTTTCTTTTTTTTTTAATCTGTTTTATTTCCCATTAAAATGGTGAAGGAGATAGAAAGAGGGTGGAAAACTTCTAATGGAATGGTCCCTTCTAGAAAGTAGTGAGCCAAGGAGAATTCCCATCAAGATTATAGAAATACTTGGCAAAAATACACAAGGAAGCTGTTCATACCTCATGTAGGGAGTTGGATCAAAAACCTTTTAGGTCTTTTCTAACCCAGAGAAGTTATAATTCTAATATTAAAAATGGTAATAATAATTCTGGTTTGGTGCTTAACCTCAGTGAGAACAGAACTCCTGAGTTTGCAGCTTTCTACTAAGACATCCTTATTTTGGGAGAAAAGTTGTTTTCCTCATTTCTTCCTCTACCAAGCCAGCCTTTGCCTACATTTATACCAGCCACACAAATCATTCTTTTACAGTGTTTATATGAAATGTTGAAGCACAGAAAACCCCCTTGGCTCATGCCGTCCGTGTGTCTACTTTGCATGATGGGATTTCCCTGCTAGGTGTTTTCCTATGTCCTTACAAGGCTTCCTCTCTCTCTCCTGCCAGTATCTGATACTTGTCTAGGATCCTTCTAACTCCCGTCACTAGAGGTGATAAAGACAATTATGTTCACTAAGTGCATGTTGATACCCACTTGGGTGGTAAATATCTCAACCTTTCACATCATAAATGATCTGTACCATGCTAATGACCTTTTGTAACAGAATGCTCATTATCTTAAGACCTGTAAATGAGAATGATGTTATATCACTCCTTAGAAGTAATACAACAGCAGAGTATTTTATTACCCAGGTTGGAAGCACTGATATACCTGAAGCCAATATTTCCTATACTATATCAAGGCAGAGTGACCACTGAGCATGATAAAAAACATTTAAAGGCCAGTCTTTTTACATGCAAGTGAGAAATATCGTAATATATGAAATTTAAGAGTTGTGTTAAAATGTGTGAGAGTGTGTGTGTGTGTGTGTGTGTGTATCACCTTAAATAAAATTAAAATAGTGAGGGTGGATTTGAGCAAAAAAAAACAAAAACAAACAAAACAAAAACAACAAAGAAAATAAATTAGAGACCAGGAGATGGAAAGTCAAAATTTTGATTACTTCTTTATCTGATAGTATTAATTATGGCTTGGTCTGGGTAAAAAATAAGAATAAATATCAACCTGCCACAAAAGACCTACCAATATTTATATTTTAAAAGATCCTATACCCTGGCAAACATCTTGTCTTTAATTCTTTTTGTCATCTTTCTGGGTGTGGTATGCTACTATAATTCCAAGAAGACAGCAAGATAAAGGAAGTGAGCACAAAATTCTAAATTAAATTAAAAATACCAGTTTCAGTTGGCAGGTGCGACATTGAAATGACTGAAGTCTTCTGCACTGATGTTTTTGAAGACATGGTATATTCTTATTTGTGGAACAGAAATAGCTTATTGATAGCAAGGGACAGAGAGTACCCACGCATCTTTATTAGCTCACTTCAGTTACCTGTAAAACAGTATCGGACATGTCCATCTCACAGACATGATATGGAAATCAAATGAGATTCCTAAGAGAAGGCTAAAAAGATGAAATTTAATTTAAAACAAGTCTCCAGAAAGATTCTAAAAAAAGGATACTCTCTTGACCAATAGCTATAACAATCTCCAAAATACTGAAATCAGCCAATTTAGTCAAAATTCCAGTAAAATTGTTTGAGGGTCCCCTTTAGTAGACACTAAAGAACTGAAAAAGTTTTCCGTTTTTTACACCAGTTCAGAAGATGTTAATATTTCTATATTATAAATTAAACACAAATACATACATACCACACAGAAAACATATGACTATACTTACCACTTTCACTTAAAAGTAACTGATATAAAAATTTTAGGCCAGTTAGGAAATATTCGCCTGGCTCATTTTATAGAGAAGAAAACAGTTATATGGCTAAACCATTCTCAAGATGAAATTTGGAACTGAAGAGTAGAAAAAAAAATCTCTCTTTTGGGTACAACACACACATATATATAGTACATAAACAGTTACATAGTACATTTGGGGTATTATTATTTCATTGGGGGAAACGTAGCTAAGAAGGCTATCATCCAAGAGTGATAATGAAAAAAAATTGGGAAACACTAGTCCAAACCTCTGACAGTCCAAATATTCTGATTAAACATGGCCCCCCTTTCAGTCTCCCCCAGCAATCATAAACTATCCTTAAAATTACGTCACAGTTCTAAACGTATGCCATTTGTCCCCAAGAACAAAATGCTGTCAGGAATGGTTATAATTACTTATGATTTAAAATTAATGACCAAAATATTACTTGTAGCTTTGTATCAATAGACGCTGTTGCTCCAGAAAGACTGCGTAGCAGTAAAACCTTAAAACTGCTTTAATCTTCCACTTTATAAAAATGAGTGTAACCGTTTCAAACAAATTCTTGGACATAAGAATCGATAGAACCAATTGAGAGAATAGAAATAGCATGATATACCCAAAACGCTCATAGTACTATTTCACTGTATTTTCCAATAGAGACATAAAATTAATTACAGAATCAGAGAATTCTGTAATTGTGGAAGACATTCTAGAGATCTGTCTATCCTCTTGGTGTACGCATGAGAAAATTGGGGCCTAACAACTGCAACATTAAAACCATGACCTAGATTTTCCTTTTTAAATTCCATGTATGAGGGTTGTAGTCACTGCTCAAGAGGTTGTTGGCACTCAAAAATAAGAGAATACGTGGTTCGAGTGAGCCTCTGATCATTTCTTACCTTCAGAAATGATCAGAACAATTACTTAGGGTTTCCAGATACTTGAATGTGAGAATTACAGCATTAGTACATGATACGTTGGATTTTTTTTTTTTTTTTTGGTCATCTACCTGAAGATAGGGACTATACTTCCACTGGTGTTCTAGTGTTGTAAGTATTCCTGAATTCACAAATGACAGAAACAGAGCTACAAAAAATATGACGGTCATTATTAGAAAGCCAATTTCCTGTTTCCCAAGCATAAGCACAACATTTATAATTATTGAATAGAGACAGATGTTTAAAATAAGCTGAAATTTAGATTAATGAGACAATCATACAGGGAATGCTCAGATACCTATAAATAACACTAAAATGTTTGTTTCATTTTGCACAGAAAGTCACTTATTTGATCTGAAATTTCTAAATACTTAAAGTCTATGAGCTTTTTAGGGTGTCTGAAATTAAAACATTTTCATATTGATGCATTAATGAGCAGCTTAAGAGTGACCAGATCGAAGCAAGATCGAATCTACTACTTTATCACTGTCCTCCAAATAATGGTCAAAAAATAGAATGAAATGGCATCATATTGACAGTATCAAAAAAATGACTTTCTGAGTCATTTATCCCAACAGGTTAGATGAGTAAGAGAAAGGCCATATTTATACAACACAGGAGAGGTGGCACAACTTAGAAATTAAAATAGCCTTTAAAGTGCTTAATAATTTCTCCATTATTATGGACTCTAACTCATTTTCTCTTGGCATTGAGAGACTAAAAGACTGTTAAACAACTTGCAGGAAATTTCTGTGATGCAGAGAAATTTTCTGGGAAAAACGTGATGCTACTCAATACTATAATAAAGAGGAAAAAAAGGAGGGCTTGTTAACTATTTCTGGCTTTAAACAAGAAAAATTAACTAGTTCTTTAAATACTCTCTAATCACCAGTCACTGCTCTAAAGTAGGTCACTTCCTCCCCCTAAGAGAAGAGTGGGATTAGAATATTTATCAAAATATTAATGATTATACTCCTAAACAGCAGAGACAGAAATGCTGCTACTAATTAATTCAGGCACTCTAAATTATAATCCATAATCACAAAGTGTGCATCTAAAACCTAAAATTATAAAATTTTAGCAATTTTGATAAAATTTTAGCACTGCTCAGCACTCATGATTAATCAAAAAAAAAAAAAAAAGCAACTGGAAACTTAAAAGATATAAAACATGCTTGCTGTACTTTATAAATAATTAACCACGTAAATGTTTTAAATCTGAATTACTATATGATTACCAAATAACAATTCTTCCCCAGATCTTTCATCTAATTATGAGAGATGCTATAATGTGAAGTCTATGCAAACTAATAAATTCTCAAAAAATTTCTACCCCATCGCCCGTTTTGGTTTTCAAGAGAGCAGGACAAGGGGTTCTTGAGGGTTTGTAACGACAATGCCATTTGTCATCATGAATCATATTTTACAGTTCTACCGGGGAGCAGGAGGAGAGAAGTGAATGGTGCGTTAAGGCAGAGGGCTGCGTCCGCAATTAAAAGTGCGAAATGCTAAACACCATTACGAAGACAAATAGGAAAGTACAACTTCATTGTTGAAAACAATTTCCCTCCTATCAGTCCAAGGATTCATGCATCAATATTGTAGATGAACTGTTAATTACAAAATCAATTAAAAATTATTTCTAAAAACAGTCACGCGCCCCTGGCTCTCATGGGGGCAATTTGGGCAGAAGGTCTCATCTCACTAGGACCGCGCCAAATCACAAAATCGTCATCCACAACTAAGCAAAAGCAATCTGGTTTTTCATTTTTCAGCGCGGCTGAGCCCAGCCTGAGATTGATCGTCACATATGGCCCCAGAAAACAAACTGTCAATACCTTGAATGCTGCAGAATTTGAACAAATAGCCGTCCGCCCATTCAAGCCACTCATTGCATCCCATTTAACAGATTTTATTGACAGTTTCCTTCTTGTAATTAAAGGGAAAACTACTGGCCAGCAACCAAGATAAAGTTCAAAGATAGGGTCAAAACAAAAGCAGATGGAGGGGCACGGTGTGACTGTCAATGGTACGTAGCATCAGAGCATGTTATTGACACGCAGGTATCTAATGATCGGCATGTCATTAAGAAGGGATCTATCTGGAACTTTATGCAAATGCTAAAACAGCCTTAAGACCACAATAAAGCATTCGGAGAGGCACAAAGGGAAAAACAACAAAGCGCCAATGATTTTTACTTATCAGAGGTTGCTCCCTATATTAGTCCGTTTCAATTCAAATGTAAAGACTGTTTATTCCCAGAATCCTGAACCCACACTGCATAGCTGGCGCCTTTGAAAGAGAGATGCCCTCAGCAGAATCTGACATCCAGAGAATTCCAGAAGGCAGGAAAAACAGCACTAAATATATTTTTCCAGTTGCAAAATTTGCATTGTTCAGGGGAAAACACGGTTTGTGTGTATTTGTAATTCACACTTACTTCCACTTGTGCATACAAGACAGTGGAGCTAATTCTGTTTTGAGAGTGTCCAGGTACACTACAAATTAGCAAGTGTATTAGATGGTGAAAGTTTCACAGCTTTCAATAGAAATAAAAAAATCAATTCCCTTTAAGCTGATTTTTCCTATTGCTAACTGTCTACTAGAAAGCTAAGATGATTCTAATTTTGCTGATTTATATGGAATTTACAACTGGGTCTAGCAAATCTCTGAAGAAGTTAAGGAAAGGGGTAAAATTGATGTATTAAAAAATGTAACAATGACCATGTCAGTGTGCCAACCTGAATTAGCAAGAGCTATCGCTTTGAGGGTGACAAATTCTTCTTTCTCCAGTTTCATGCTCTTGTATTTCTTTACCAGTTGCAGGATAGCATTATTTAGGTCAAGAAGGCCTGCTAATTTGGACTGGTCTTCATCCATTATATAATCGTCTGCATAGACAAGTTCATCCTCAAATGAAAGAGATCGGTATACGACACCAAGGATCAAAATTTCCATCCAAGCACTCTGCAGGAGGCTCATCTGGTCCGCCAGGGACAGCGTGGAGAAGCCTGCATGGGAAGATGGGCAGATCAGGTTACTCTAAAGCCATAATTTCATAATGCAACATTAGCTTCATATGGTGGTCGGCCTCTGCATGCGTGCTCAAAATTACGCTGAGCTTTGAAGAGACACTCTTAAATTCTCCCCCGATCATTTTGCGAGCGGCAAAGCAAACATCACAAACCAGCTCCAACACGGTAGTATTGTCTCTAGGTTTTATAGACAGGGCTGAGAAGAGTATCAGAGTTCTGTTTCTTTTGCTTGAGAAGAAAATACCACACAATGTTAAATATACTCGATTTTCTGGCTGAAGTCTTTATGACTGTCTCAGATTTTCAACAACTTCATCTCTCAAAACTACTTTTCATACAAAACATACCCATTCTTAAAAAGTCAAAAAATGAATACAGCAGAGTGAAATCTGGACACCGTTCTCTGCACCAGTCACAAGCACCGTGCAGGATGAGGATGCTCCCACCACATACCCCTTCCCAACTGGGTACTTGTCCCTACTGGTATTTAGCACGAATTCCTTTTGAGAATGGTCGTTATTGGTACAAAAGGCCTCCTCACCCAATAGAAAAGCAGGTTTAGTTTTCATATTAAGATCCAGTTATTTAAAAAGGTAAATAAGGAGGCAATGGGGTTTGGTGGGTAGGATATGAACAAGGCTAGATCCTGAATTTAAACATCGGTTCCACTGAGCGACTGGCCATTTCACTTTAAACACGACTTACTTGTGCCTTATTTTTTGTTTTGGGGAAATATAAAAAACACCCAATAAAACACTAATTTGTAATATGCACTCAATAAGTGTAGCCACATTACAGATTATTTTTATCTCAAATATGTGGATGGCTGTTTCACTTCTGGTCTGCTTTCACACATGCATGCTTCCGGTCCCTTCCAAGTGTGGGAAAACATATGCAAACACATGACATAAACACATGATATATATAGTGCAGTGATGTAGTACAATTAAACCTTAGGAGTAACAATATATACTTATAGCTTAGAGGGACCAGATCTAAATTCTAAAAGAAATTTAAGGAATAAGGCCTTAGTGATTATACCTGATCATCAACCACATATTTCTTCCAAGAATCCTAAAAAAGAACTGTTTCTCAAAACTTCACTTTCATTTCCAAGGTTATGCCCAGGAATTCCAAGGGTGACCACTTCTGTGGTCTCTGAGAACAATGGTACGATGATTAAGCTACTGCCACCAGTAATTCTATACAATGAGGACAATTTTAATACTGCAGCTTATAAAATCTATTTTTACTCCTTTTCTCGACCCTGTTACCTAAATCACAAATATCCACTGCTACCCAGCCTTTTAGGCTCTTGCTACAGTCATTGTTGTTCTCATTTTCATTCATCTCAAATTGTTCATTTCCATGTGATATTGGGAACTACAGCACAATAAGGAACAGGAAAATATCTCCTGGCCTGTTGGTGACAACTAGTAGCTTGCCATTTGGCACCGTTAACTAGAAGTGTTTAATAAAATCATCAAGAGGGATTAGTCAAGCTTTCCATAAGGGGGTCTTCCAGCATCTGTAAAAAGGCATTTCTTTCATTCTTTATCAAGCTGCTGACATAGTACTGAACAGATCTTTTGGACTGGCTGTATAAGTCTTTTTGTCCTCCTTTCTTTCCATTCTTTGTGTGTGTTATTGCGACGTGGGGTGAAATTAATAACCATCCTCTTAGAATTAGGTATAACAACTGATGACATTTAGAGGAGAAAATAGTGATCTGATTTGAGTGGGTCTGCCTCCACTGGCTTTTGATTTTGAGACAGTTATACCCACAACAAACACACACACACAAACAGATAATATTGCTCTTTTTTCTGTCCCCCTCCCAAGAAAAAAGATGCAACGCACCCCCAAATATCTAACTCAAGGAAAGGGACTAAATTAAATAGCCAGAAATGAGAAGTGGCCGTCTGGGAAGCTGTGAGTAAAAGGGCATTTTCCACGTGCCGTGGTCCTCTGCCTGCTCACACCCCCGGCAGCCGCCTCCCTGCAGCAGCAGATGGACGGAGCGCGTAGCCCGCGGCAGCTTCCCGTGACAGCCCTATTCTCCCTCCCAGACACTGCTGTTAGTAAATAGATTTACACATCCTCCAATCTCCACACATCTTTCTGCCGAATAATTAAAAGCAGGATGATTAGTTTATTGAGTGGAAGGAGGAACTTTTTTATTGAGGTCCAGCCACGATTTTATCAGGGCCAGCACTTTTACGGTTGTCAGGAGGGTGCAGGCATCCAATTTTTCTTATCTGCCTGATTAATACAAACGCTGTTTCAGGACGCATTAATTAACAGATACAAATCTGCGTTCTCATGGAAGGATCGATACGGAGAAGAAAAGAGGCATCAATGTGAATTTAGTGCTGATGATGGAGAAGGCACGCTATCGACACTTACGTGCACGGGAACTTTAAAGTTGCACGGGGGGCCCTTTGTCCCTCCGACTTACAAATGAACCGTTTCTCCAGCCTTAACAATGCTCCACACGTTTCTCTGAGGTTTAATTAAGCAGAAAATAATTAATAAAATTTCATTTTTTAGGTGGATCCTGCCATTTGTTTCTTCTAGGTCAGTGGCTGTGTGTGTGTGTGTGTGTGTGTGTGTGTGTGTGTGTGTGGATGCACACACGTGCACGCGCACGCGTGTGTGTGTGTGATCCTGTAAAACTATCTTTTTCTCTTTTCCCTTTTACTTCTTAATGAATTTAAAAGAAGAGGAAAGATAAAAAAGAGTTCCTTCTCTCTCTCTTTTTTTTTTCCTCCTGGTGGGGGAGGATGAGAAGATGGATATAACAGAAGGTACGACAAGTTTGCTTGCTCGCTACCTTCAAGTCTATTTCAGCTGATCGAAAGGTGTAATTTTTGCAAAACGATAGGAGAAGCAACAACCCACATTTTAAACAGTATAAATAAAAGTCTGCACTCTTTTCTGGGTCTAGAAATAGCTGAATCTCAACAGATGAACCCTTTTCCGCCACAGCTCTGCAGCCTAGAAGCAGGCAGAGAGCTCTCTCCCAGCCAGATGCCCGGCCGACGGCCTTGCGCTGAGACGGCTGAGTTCAACGGGCCACTCAGGAGGCCGCACGCATAGCAGACATCGCATTTAGCTCCACACAGTTTTTCTCCCTGCGCTAAGGAGTGCTAGCTGTACCGTGGGGACATGAAGACACATGGGTAAAATCATACTGTTATCAGGAGACCTGAGCAAAGCACAGCATCTTAAACGACCAAGAGCTAAATGAAAATGCACGTTTTAAATAAAGCAAGTCTGAAGAATTTTCTGAAAACGCTATTGCCCTATTGGCACACACATGTTTGTATCTGAATGGTAATTACTTGTTTGCGCCTTTACCAGCATTTAATGGTATTGTATAGCTATCGGGCTACAAGTTAGAGGTGCTTTCATCTATACTCTTTAGCTGTCTCCGGAGAGAAAGCGCTTTCCCAAGTGAAATAAAACGTGCTCTGCAGCTGTGCTGTGGGAGCCTCTTGTCTCGTGCATCCCAGGACCTTGATCTTCAGTGTGTGACAGGTTATAGTTTTAAATGTCCAGCCGTATTACAGCTTTTTAAAGCACACTGATACCGCGGCACGTGCCCCCTTCCCCGGCCGCAGCCCATCCCACGCATGTCGCTGACAACCGGGATCTCTCTTGATCTCCGCCCTGGAGTCAGTGCCATTTAACACAGCTCGGGCATTTTGCTAGCAGAATGATTCTCTACCTTCTTGACCCACAGTTAAATAACATGCTTATCTCAATACACTGCGCTCCAAATAAACCAGGTGACAGTTGGGAATAACATCATTTGGAAGGACTGAAAAGCTGCTTGAGAGGCAGGTACCCCGGAAGTAATAGGCTTGAAGGAAGTATGTTGTGTGCCAAGCCACTTGCCTCTGTCTACTACAAGCCCCAAAGGGTGGCAGTGGTGCCACGGGCACTTGTCAAGTACTTTTTTTTTTTCCTTAGCCTGGCAAACTGATGCACTTTGCAGTCAACTTACAAAAAAAGGCTAAGCATTTGAAAGTGTGAAGGGCAAAAAATATCTGACGGCTAGTCTTCAAAAGTACACTTTCATTTCAGAAAGCATAAATGTTTACTTCCAGAACAGAGTGTTGACAGAAGTAGGCTGCCATGCAGGCATCTGGGTTTAACCCCTGCCAGGCACTTTCTCGGGCGGCCTCACTGAAACAGAGCTCCCATTTTAACTCTTCGGGGTCTGTTAATATCAGTTAATCATGGCATTGATTTGCCTGCTCGCAGTTTTTGAACTGTAGTTTCTCTGCTCCATGAAAAATTGACACTTTTCAACAACCAGCACATCATGCTAGACTTGTAATGATGCCGTAATGATTCACCGAGGTCACAGGCGAAGCTCACGGAGAGGAGGCGGCTGAGCAACATGGCACAAGTGAGGTGCCTTCTCCCCCATGCAAGGAAACCCGATGTTCACAGGAACCGGGCGGGGGGTGGGGGGAGGAACAGCAATGCGCTAAGATTTGGTCTTAGCTATCAATAGATGTACAGATGCATAACCCTCGTTAGAGATAAGCTGACACTGTATTTTTAAGCCAGTTCTTTTTACGTGTGAGCTCACATATGTTCTGTGATGCACAAAACACACAGCTCTGGGGCTTGCAGTGGTGTGTGTGTGTGTGTGTGTGTGTGTGTGTGTGTGTGTGTTTCTGCATGTATATACTGTTTATGTGAAGACCTTTTTTCTCTATTTTTTTCCTTAGCAATGGACTTCATGGACTAGATCTCAGTAGAGGCCTGAGTTTAGCAGCTACAAATAGTCAGGTGCCAAGGTTAGAGCTGGCATATACCTAGAACACCTGGTGCTAGTGGAAGCATTTTATTTAACAATCTTCTTTATGAGAGATGATAATTATTAGCTATTATAGCAGGACTTAAGCATTAGATGAAATACCTACAATGCCACCTTCTGAATCTGTATTCTTTTAGACTGGCCATAATCCAGATGTTAATAATTTAGATTCAATCACAGTTGGTTTAGGTGAAATGTAAAACTATGTAAGGAAATGTAAGAATGACTGACAAAATGGGATAGCTCTTCCTTTTTAATTTAATGATTAGTTTCCATATTTGTTGATTTCATAGGAAATCTGTTTCTTTATCATGACTTTGTACCTTAAGCAGGGTTCACAGAGATTTTTATGGAGTCAGTATTTTTTTAAATAGTAGTTTCACAGGACAAATATGAAAATTTGAAAGACAGAACTCAGATTCAAAATTTACTATCTATGTGGCAGAACTGACCACCATCTATAAAATTTAGCAAATGATGTGGGTAGCAGTTATAAATTAAAGAAAGCGGGAACAGAATTGTAAAGGTAATACCTACCAGTCCGAGACAGAATTATCGCTATTAACCGAGTTTACAGGTGCGACTGGCAGGTGGGTTTACAGTTCTCCTCACGGGTGCAGAAATGGAAAACGTGCCCGCATGGCACTGGTGGAATGTGTTCTTTAGCGACTGTTCTCACCTCCCTGTCAAGCTTGCTAAAAAATAAAAAAGTATAATAGCAACTAAAAAATAAGATATTCTCCAGTAGCAACAAGGGAAAGCCTCAAAATGATGAGATTTTTTTTAATCTGTTTCTGCGAGTGGGCGGTTTTTAACCTGCTTTCTAAAAAGGACTACATACAGGGCAGATGCATGCGAAATAAGAATTTAAGAATATCTACATGGGGCGTGCAGTTACTCTCTGCAAACCCCACTTACCTACCACTTCTGAATGACTAAGATCAGAAATAATTCCCTTAGCTTTTCCCAAATTCCCTCTTACTACTTCTGCCCTTTCATCTAAGCCAAGAAGAAAGAAAAATCGTTGGAAGGCATGGAAGCAAGTATGGCTGAGATGCTTTAAAGGAGGGAAACATAAAGCCTCCCCCCGCCCCACCAGCCTTTATTTTGTACTAGTTGAAGACAAGGAAGTTCTGCCTGGAACTTCCTTTTTGATGTGACTGACATCTGTTTGACCATCAAGAAAAAAAGGAAAGTTGTGCCGTATAATACTGGACGCTAAAAAATATCCTACAAAAGGGCATTTTCAGTCTCACTTTGGGATTACATGGATACTGAGAAAGGAGGAGCATTGTTTTGAAGCCTTGTTTCTGATTTGAAAGAAAAAGAATCTGTGTTTGATTGTAACGTGCTCTACCCAATCACTGGTAGCACTGGGTCAAGAAAGACCCTCGGGCATCACAGGGCACTGACCAAGGAGTCCAAGGAAAAGCAGGCCAGCCTGGGCATCAGACACGCGGGCACTACCAGCCTCTTCAGGCAACTCCCAGGTAGTCCGCACTGACTCCAGTCTAACGCTTGATTTAAAAACCAGACACCGAAATATAAATGCATAGCAGCCGTATCTGGAACTCTGGGGATCTGTAAAGCTGACAGACATTTCCACAGACATGTAAACAGTCTGGGAAACATTTAATGGCAAATACCCCAAAGCTAAGGGCTTAGTGTCACTGAGTGATACGTGAGGGAAGAGGCTAATACGGAACGGTGACCCTGACGTCTGGAGATCTGGGTTCTAGATGCTACAACCAAGGACATTAACTGGTTCCTAACTCCCAGTTCCTGCGCATACGTAAACCACCTCATCTGGAAAGAAAGTCTTTGAAGATGATGAAGTTGAGATGAAGTCATCGGGGGGGGGCGGTCCCAACCTAATATAACTGTAACTTTCTACAAAGGGGGAATGTAGACAGGAACAGACACACAGAGGGAAAATGACGTCCAAATACACAAGGAGGCTTCTGTCTACACGCCGAGGGATGCGTGAAGCTGCCAGGGCTCAGAGAGGAGTGTGACACCGATTCTCTCTCGTGACCCTCCGAAGAAACCAGCCCTCCTGAAATCTCAGACTTCCAGCCTCCGGAACTGGGGAACAACCAGCTTCTGCTGCTCGACTCACCCAGTTGGTGGCCCTTTGTCACAGCAGCCCCAACAAACCGGTACAGACCTGCAGCTGACTCGTCATCTGTCACATGCAAAAGGGAGACCAGATGCCTGTGAAGGATCTTCCGGTTCCAACACTGTCTGACCCAGAGTAACAAACTGAGAACTAATCGCGGGGAGCGCAGAGGCTGTGTGGGCAACAGCGGTCACTTCAGACAACGAAGATCGACTGGGAGTGAGCAGACCGAACACTTGGTGCCACCTCCGCTGTCAAGTCACGGTGTGACTCTGAGAAATATCTCAACCTCTCTGGTTCCTGATTTCTCATCTGTAAAATGAGAAGGTGGGGAAAATCAAAGGTTCCATCCAGCCTACATTATTAGGTTTCCGATGGTTCCACTGCGAAAAAGTCAAATTGGTTGACACGTACGTGCACTCACAGTAAGCGAAGTGCTATGCTCATGGCCATTAGAACACACAAGGTGAGCACGATACACTCCTTGCCTGCTACGATTTTACAGTCCAGAGAAAGTGGATGAGACCACGATGGGGAAAAGAAGGTCAAGTGCCGTGAAGAATGGTCAGCGAATGTGCAGAGGAGGAAGACGGGTCCCAGCTGTGAATGCCCTTCTGGGGGCCACCAGGGCTTCCCCCCCTGTCCCCACTCCATCGTTATGGTTCTGGCCTCCGTCATCTCTTTTAGGATAAAGGGATACCAAACTCTTTGCATCTGGTATTTCCCCTCTTCCATTCTACTCGTGGCTATTCAAGTTTTTCCTTTTTTTTAACTATGAAATCTAAGTATGCCATCCACGATCAAAATGCTCTCTTGGCTTCCACATCTTCTAAAGGACAAAACTGAAACCATCTGACACATATGGAATTTCTTTCTCTATTTAGCCCTTTTCCCCCTTTCCCGCCACGTGCCCTGAAAAGCCCTCCCCTTGTTAACTTCTCTGTCAAGAGTCTCACGTGCTGAAACGTGAGCTCATTTCCAGACTTCAAGGTCGAAGCCCCCAGTTTGACTGCTTCCCACATTAACAGCATCACCATCCACCTGATGCCCCACTCCTAGCCTTTCTCTGATCTGTCCCCGTCTACCCTTTTTTTTTTTTTTTTTATTTCTAGAATCAAGTGCATACATTCCTGTCCAGTCCTGCTGCCATCATCATGGTTCCCATGCCTCATCCAGAGGAATTTGCAGTTGTGACTTGTAAAATGTCAATGTGAGCTCAAGGTTGTAAAGGCAAAAGCATGTAAAGGGATGGACGTGACGCTGTGCCTGCCACCATACAGAGTCATCGGCATCCTTCTCGGCAGGCCACCATGTCGTCTGAGATTTTAATAATGGAGTCACCTCTTTGTGTTCCTTGCTGTATCCCCAGCACCTCCCCAGTGCCCGCCACATAACAGGTGCTCAGTAAATACGTCCCAAAGGAATAAATGAATAATTCCTTAACAACTCATTGACTGGCTTTCAAAAAGAATGGAAGGCTAGAAATGGAGACAGCATTCTCTATCTGTCTCCTCGTCAACAAAAACAGACCTGGATACATAACCAAAGTTGCTCGATGTTCTCATAATTCAGTAAATGTTTAAGGCACTGATTACATGAAATGCTCTTGGCTTATTAGCGACTATATAGTTATAGGATTGTCTTTGGAGACACTTAAACTCTATAAAAGCCCTGCCTAAATTTCTCTATCTCAGCCTATTTCTTTTCAATTTGCAACTAATACTGATATTTTAATCATGTGGCCTGTCTTCTCTTATATTTGCAAATAGCCATTCACAACAGATTCCCTGATAATGTCACAATAACATTTTTTATTATTTTCAAGTATCTGTAATTAATTTCTCTACTTCATCCTAGTTGTGTAATTATTTGACAATGTGTAAATTTATTTTCTGTAGCTAGAATTTTAAACCTCTGAAATCCTAACCTAGTCTGGTCAGAAATGAAAACAAGCGCTCATTGCTTCATTCTATTTGCAGAAATCAAAAATTGTACGTCTACTTTTTTAACATAAATTCACAGGCAATTCCAAATCTAGTTTTTGTAAAGCCCAAGTAACTACAAGGGTTTTTTGTACTTAAGAAAAATGACCAGACTGAGAAACCCTGTTTTTTATTATCGTTATGGGTTCTCCTTCCCCGAATCAAAAACAGCAAAGAAAAGGCAATGCAATAAAAATGTATTCATGCAGCATCTCACTCTCAACCCATTGTAGAACAATAGATTGTCAAGAATTCTCACAAATATTCACTTGTCAGAACTATTTGTAACAGGACGGCCATTAAACAGCCTGAGGGAAGGAGGTGCCCGCACATTTTAAAGCAGCAAATTAGACATTTACAAACGGCAAAGATGGTACTTGTTGGTTTCGACCTTTCACTGTGCCTGTACGAGTAGGTGTTAATGTAATTTAAATGCCATTTAGACATGTTTCAGGTTTACCAGACTAGCTTGTGTATCCACTCTCATGTAATACTTTTGGAGGGAAACCATTTCCACCTGCCAAAGGAACATGCATAGCTAGAAAGAGCCCTGTGCAAATTTTCTGGGCAAGTAAAAGGGGATCCATCTAAGTCTCAAAGGTCAAACCTTGAGGAAATCATTCAGGGGCCAAAAACAGTTTTAGTAAGGCTGGTCCTAGGTTCACATTATTTTTGTATGAACTTTGTTTTCCAATTTTTTGTAAGCATTTAGCTGAGCATCTGGACAAATGAGCACACAAATTATGCCTGTTGGAGACCATAATTTTTCATTTAAACCAGAGATGTAGCAAGAAACACAAGAAGATGAATTTTGCTAAAACATAAATTTTAGGAACAAATGTATGTTTTTTAATCATATGGAGTTTTAATAAACTAACCAATAAGTTATTCATAGAGCATGTCATTTGTCAGACTTCAACAAGAGACAGATGTGCCTTTAATAAACTTCTGAGTCATTGAACAAACAAATAATCCTAACTGTAATTTTTTATTAACTTTTTTAAACAATGAATTATTGGCATTTTGTACTTTATAATTTGTATTTTATGTTAAAAATGCATTTTTGTTCATTTTTTTTTGCCCACGTGAAGTTTAAGAACTTTTTTTTTTTTTTTAAGATAATCTGATTCTCTCAGGGACATTCAACTATTAAAGAAAATCTATAAACAGCAAGTTAGCCACAGTTGCTTTGCTTGTTCTATGTGACCCAACATAATGTTCTATATTAAAAAATATAAATGCACATTGTACACAATAGATAAATTAGAAATAAGTTGTAGTGAATATGTGTGTGTGTGTGTGTGTGTGTGTACACACACACACACCCACACATATAAGTATATATATACATATATATGTGTATATATATACACATATATGTGTATACATATACACATATATATGTATATATATGTGTATATATATATACATATACATATATGTATATGTGTATATATATACACATATATATGTATATGTATATATAATTTACTGAGATAGCACAAAAGAGAAAATTAGAAGGAAAAGACAAATGCTCAATCACCCAGTCTGAGATTAAATGCTGCCTGCCCAGGAAGCTGCGAGTTCCAACGTTCCCTCAAGGCCTCTGCCTGTGCTAATGAAGGCAGAGGTGCTGGCGCCAAGGCTTTGGGTGTCTTGTCAAAGGAATCTTTTTGTTACCATTTTTCCATTTGTGAAGGCCACACCTACACACATGTTAAGGCACAGAATGACATTGGCATCGTGAAACCTGGGTAATTTCATGAGCTCCCCTAATAATTTGAAAATTTTATTTCAGCTACCAATCACAAAAGAGCTGAGAGTGGTGATCATTTTGTGTATTTTCACTGAGATGACCAAGAGTTGATTCTATCCAGGATCTCAAAGAGAAAAATCACTTATAATTTCTATATTAATTTTAAATAACATGTCTTCACATCTTCTCAAATTTACGTAATTGGTCCCTTGGCATAGAAACATAAATTCCAACAAGAGCACTAATTATTGGAGGCTTGGTGTTTGTGGCATTAATATTAATATCTCCCTTCTATTGCTTTTACTAGTTATAAGCAAAGCAGAAAAAAAAAATCCTTCAGGTGTGCTTTTCTTGTCTCAAAAAGAAAGACACTAACTCAGTGTCTCCAACACACGCCCTAAAAGGAGAAGAGGCAGGAAAAAAATAAAATAAAATCGGGAGGTCTTCAGCATAAACAAAGTTAAAGGATTTACAGCACAAGCCATTAAAAACAAAGTGTCATATGTATTCATGAAAGAATGTAGAAGAAATATGTCGTCCATGAGATGCATGTCACAGATATGAAATTATAGCATGCTGACCCTGGAACTCCACATTCAAATAATATTAGAAATCCTATCTGTGTGTAAAGACCTGGACATAATTTGTGCTCTGGACAGCATGGCAACACAGCTTCTCGGGGCAAAACAGCCCCAAGAGTTCTGTTTCAAGTCAAGCTCCTGCACTATTTTTCTCTGCGGCTAATGAAGATCTGTTTACGAATATTTACTCCCAAGTTCACGGCTGGTGTTTGCTGGCTCAAGCAGAGCTAAGTCATTATGGCTTGGCATCCGTTCCACCAGGGAGGCTCACAGTTATCTTATTGACAACAGAGTCAACCCCTTCGATTCCTCTCCGCCTCCCCCTCTCTTCCTCTCCACACTGCCCCCAATTTGGATAACTGGCCAAGTTAAAATGAAACAAAAGCAAAACATGAAACAACACAGTTCTTGGAATTCCTCGGTCACATGGATGCAGAATCGTTATCAGTATAATAAAAGGCTGCCTGCCGTATGGATCACAGGTCTGGAAGGTACAAACCAGAGCTGCGCCCCTTCTAAGACCTCTTGCCGAGACCCTCTCCCATTCAAAAGTAGAACGGAGGAGGGAAGAGGCGCTGTGGTCAGTTTCTCTCACGATAATGCCCCTGCTCCCAGAATGAGCACAGCACCCGCAGCCCGGCACGCAGCCCGCCTGCTTTGATCTGCTGGAAAGTGTGTTTGTCTTTGCATCACAACTTTCCCCTGTGCTGGCACCAGTCCCTCTCGCGTCACTGAGATCCCGCAAATAGATCCCGGAAATCCTAGAAATTCCTTTATCAGGTGGATTCAAGGAAATGAGCCAAGGAAAATGCATGGGTCACGTCCATGGGTGAATCTATTCGGAAGGTGCACCGTCTCCTAACTCGATCTGAGTAGCATTCCCACTACCTCTGCCGTCAGAGACTCTTGCTTCTGCAACAGTCCAAAAGGAAAGGGGAAAAAAAGGAGGAAGAAAAAAAAAAAAAAAAAGCTGCCTGATTCTAATACACCTAATTAGCCATCGGCAGACTCTTAATTGCATACATTAGGATGATTCCATAGTGGAGATTAATTCTAAATATACCCAAGCAGCTGGTTAAGATGCCATGGATTACAGTGTGGACTGTACTTTTCCACTTAATTAGATATCAAAATTAAGCAGCAACAAGCATTGTGACGTAACGGCGATCAAGCCGCTGCTTCGCGTCCCAGAGCTACACTGAAGTGACCGCTAAACAGAGCCGCACAGATGGAGAGAGATTAAATGCCGCACTGGAAAGTAATTTCAAATAATAAAATATCAATATTTACATTTTAATTACCCCTACTGAGAGCCGCTCTGTCATTTTCACTATTGCCGACGCAGCAAGGGGCTGTGGAATGACATTGCGGCTCTGGCTGCAATGACTATTTTGTTTCCATTAAAGAATGACAAGTGTTTTAGAGGCAGTGACACTCGGTGTGTGAACAAGAATGACAGCAGATCAGAAAATTCCTATTAAGGGACTAAATGCCTCAACAAGAGAATTTGCTCTGAGCAGCAGCTCCTCCTCGAAGCACATAATCCTTTCCCAAATTTTCTGCGGAAAGTTTATTATCGGGGATGCCCAGGGGAAGTTTCAGTCTCCCGTGAAATATTTAGATCCATAAAATGTTAGGCGATGATTGTCAATTTGAAAACAATAATACTCGAAGTGAACAAACATCCAGGAGTTATGTGTAAATCACAGGACGTTAGAGGTTTCTTTTTTATTCTCTTTCATTTAAATTGACAGTATCATTGACGATGTATTCCTGAAACGTATCTATTTCCTACCGAATACGTAGATGAAAGCTTGGAATGTGGCTTAGAATCATCACAATAAAAGTTCTGAGCTTGTTTTCACTATCTTTTCATTAGTATTTTATTGCAGGCAGCCATCTCCACCATAATTTCCTTGACGTGGAAAATAAAGTCAAAAAATGGGTCATAATTTGCATGTATAAACACACAGACGTATGTATTTCTTTAGTGTCCGTTATTATTGAAAAATAGTAAATTCCTACTAGCTCTTACAGGCCCACACCCAATTTAATTACTCTTTATGAGGTGTGACGATGAGATTATGGGGGAAAAAAATAAATAAAAGGTATATATTCGAAGTGACATGTTGTGCTCACAGGATAATAAATGAAAACAGCAAAGTCTTCCTTTGGGGATGAATGTCAAAACTGTAGAGATCTTGGAAGAATTTTAATGCCTCAAGATACAAGAGAGTGTATAAGAGAAACTCTTTGGTCAGTAATACGAGAGGCAGGCGGTTAACTGACCCCCTATCTCAGGGCCTGCATTTATTTAATGTGTAGCGATGAACAACCATAAATGTGATAAATGGCCACAGCAGGAGGCTGAATAGAATTTTTCAAAGAAGAGAAAAGGGAAGTTGGGGAGTTATACAGGCGCTTAGCACTCTTTTACTCCCATTTTCTTTTTTAAAAAAAATATCAGTTTTGGAGTTGGAATAAAAACTTGATAATAGGCATAGTATCCTAATGCTTGATCTCTAAGTAAGAGATGTCCCTCTTAGCAAAAAAATGAAAGTGCCTGGGAAAGCATTTCTTAAACATCCCTAATGCTTTTAGGACAAGACAGATCCCCGTTTCTCAACGACTAGCACCTTTTAATTTCTGAAAGAGCCACGGTTGAAAATCTTAATTAATTGTTCCATACTGCTTCAGGATCATTATGCAATGTAATAAAGGCCGTGTAATTATGAAATTTTACAGCCATTACCAAGGCTGATGGCTCGTATTTCATCCTCAGCTGGACCCGATGGCTTTTAGGCACTCGGCTCTCCTTTGATGAACTACAGACAGATCTATCAGGCCCAAACAATATCCAGGCGAGGCAGCTATAATAGCTACCTACAGATGAAGCCATAGATAAAGATAAACTATAAATCTACACACACAAATGCAGGCACATCGCCTGGGGATGACAGAGAGGATGAGACGCTCGGGAAAGGCAACTGGCCCCACCAAGGCGGCCCCCGCATCTCTCCCTCCTTCACTCCGGGACGGGTCGGGTTTCATAAAAGACAGCGAAACCCAAGTGAACGTCTCACTTATTCCCTGTATCTCGAAATCAAATGAGAGAAGGAAGGGGTGCGGGTGCGTCCGTGACCACGGTATTCAGTGCATTATTTAAAGGGCAGAAACGACTCAGATACCCTAACAT
>CM053516.1:3891155-3907882 GCA_028627145.1 Eidolon dupreanum | reverse complement strand
TTCCGTCCTTCAGCCGTGCCAGCCCTTTCCATGCGACACTTTCAACAATTCTGCGTTGGCCTCTTCTCTTCTCCCCACGCCTGCTCCCCATGGCTACGGACGAAACAAACCTGTAACACCTGCTCACACCTCTCCCCGAAGACCTAGACTTGATGTCCCCAGCTGCCACAGGCCCTTCCCACTGAAATGGACCACAGGCGCAGGTCAAATATAAGGTGACAAAAGGAAATTTCACTTTGGGTGGTGAACACACAATGCAATACACATGATGTATATTGAATTGTACACTTCAAACCTATATAATTTTATTCACCAATGTGGTACCAATAAATTTAATTTTAAAAAAAGGTAAAAAAAAAAAAAAAAGGAATGTACCACAAGGCAATGCGCCTTAAAATGTCTAAAATTAAACTGATTCCCCCAACTTATTCCAATTTATTCCCTAGGGCATCATCAAATGCTCAGTAAGATAGAATGAATTTTGGTTTGAAGTTATCTTTGACTCTTCTCTTAGGTCTAATGTTTCCTGTGAAGTTCCTCTTAGTTCCACCTCGAATTCCGGTCCCACTGCCTAATTCAGTCCTTCAGGATCTTCCACGTGCACCTCCCGCACGGTTCCCCTGACTCAGATCTCAGCCCTTCCAGATCCGTATGACTGGACACCGCCTCTCCCCTGCTCTCAAGGTTTCTCTCTGTGCAGCTCACGGACTCCTTCACAGTCAGGTCTCACTCCACCTTTCTTTCTTTTTGAGAACGACAGTGACAGAAACCTGTATAACATTCATTCAGGGCTTCCCAGGGACCAGGGACCGTGCTAAGCATGTCTATTTATCGAATGCCTATCCTGAGCCAGACATTCAGGATGTGACAAAAGGCAAAGCACTGGCCCTCTGTGGGTTTACACACAAGGAGGAGTGGAGAAAAAAATAAACAAACAACAGGCGGTAATACCGCCGCACAGTGGGGGGAAACGTCCCCAACGTGAGGGAGAAAGTAGGCACCAGGGAGGGGTGAAGGGAAGGAGAGCTGTTACTTAAGCAGGGCTCAAGCGAAGCCTCCTCTTACGGGACTTTTGAGCAGAGAGCTGAAGGAGAGAGGGCGCACCCCACGAGTGTCCATCTACGGAAGAACATTCCAGGCACCGGGAACAGCTGACACACACGAGGAGGCAGGGGCCCTCTTTCTATGGTTCAGGCAACTGCAGAGAGGCCAGCGTGGCTGGAGAGGAAGCATCTGAGACGAGGCTGGCCGGCGGGGTAATGGGAACAGACACATCACGAAGGCGTTGCAACTCTCTGCAAGTCTGTGTGGCTTCTACTTTGAGTGAGATGAGGAGCCATGAGCAAGGAGCAGACAGGACCGGACTTGCATTCGAAAAAGATGACGGTGTGTAGGAGAGGCATGACACAGTGACAAGCTCTTAGTTCTCACCGGAACCTGACAGAACACAAACTCTTCTCTTCCCCACTTTGCACCCAAGGAAACGAGGCACAAACCCAGTCAAGGTCACATGGTTGAGCGTATCAGAGTCATGATCTATCCCATGCTATCTGAGTCCAGAACCTGTCGCTTAGCCACCGTGGAGCACAGTTCCTCTTGCTGTGTTCCAGCCCTCTTTTTCCCTTCCCAAACGAGTCACATTGGTTTGTGCTTTTGATATTTCTTCACCTTCCGGTCTACAGGGCAAATGCCTCCTAAACTAGCTGTCGACCACCCACATGTATCAAAAAGATTTTTCTGTAAGCAAATAGACCTCAGGCAGGGAGGCTGCCTTCCCTTCTGCTTCTCTTCTACCATTTTGCCCTATTTCTGTTATGATATTGCATTGACACTCCTGAGGTCATTGTCTCCTCTATGATATCAAGCCACTTACTCATCTTTGCATCCCAGTACTTGGTAAATAGCAGGGGGTTATTTTTAATTGATGTGTATGCGTATGTGCATGTGTGTGTGTGCGTGCGTGCATGTGTGTGTGTGTGTGCGTGTGTGTGTCTGCCCAGAGCTTGCATGATCTCAAGAACCTAAATGGTTTTAATCCATATTTGGGGAATGGAAAAAAGTGAATGACGGAGGTGGGGGGGAAGGGAGATCGGTCAGAGCTTGGAAAAAGGCAGACGCAGTGAGTCTGTGAGAAGGGCTAAGAGCGAAACGGCGGCAGCGCTTCCCGGCACCTTTCCCCCGCCCCGCTGCTGGTCCCACTTTCTCCTCTACAGATTAGAAATCAGAGCAAGTGAGGACTTCCCGCTGCAGCTCGAGCAGCTGAGGAATTCCACCAGGGGACGCAGGATAAGCCCGAGAAGCTGGGAGAGAGTCTGACAGTGGAAAAGCAGCGAATGCAATGCTTGGACCCAAAAGAACATGCTAAGACTCTTTAAAAAGGCCTCACCATCATGTCCCCAGCTTAATACCCAGCTACTGCTCCACGCTCTTGGCTGTAATTTTCCAGAAGGCCAGACACCCAATTAACAGCAAAATTGTTTCAAGGTAACTTGGAAAAGCTAAATGCCACAGTATGATGAAGTTGCCAGGTGTTTATTAAGTGAAGTCCAAGAACTGGATTTAAAAACTATCCCATTCAAAATGCCCATTTCGAAGATGAGAAAGCTCACACCCCTTAGGAAAACGAACTCCACCACCGTATTAGCCGTGCCATGCCGGGCCACCATTCAGGCTGAACCTTGGACAACACGGGTTCGAAATGTGCAGGTCCACGTACAGGCGAGTTTCTCCCAATTAATGCCTGTACTCTTTCCAATCGAACTGCATGCACTGACCTATGCCATTTTATATAGGGGAGCTGAGTCCCCACACGTTTTGGTCTCCACGAGGGGCAATCCTGGAACCAATCTAGAGATCCTGAGGGAGCACTTGAGGTTATGGGCAGTCAGAAGCACATGTGGAGTTCCGACTACACAGGGTGTTGACAACCCCCGACCCCCACGTTGTTCAAGGGGCAACTGCATTTTAATTAGCAATAGTGGGACTTAAACATGAGTCGTGAGAGATGATAAACATAGATTTTGATATGTCTTCTCATTTCCTACGCTATAAGCCCGACATTCCAAATACAGGCTAAGAAATGCACACGGACATTCTAATCACACAAATAAAATAAAATCTAACTTCGAATCTTCGGAGGGATGGCTCCTCAGATATAAGAAAGGATAACATCAACAGGAACATTTTTGGCCAAGCCGCATGTTAGATGATGGCTAAAATGCATCTGCTGACAATTTATTTAACAAACCTGAAGAACTTTCACACATACTCTAAGCCTTGGACATGGATGGTATGTCCCCAGCAAAATTTCAAATCGGTCCATTATTGAGGGTATTGATACGGAGATGAGATGAAATGGTATACCGGAAAGCACCATGACAGGTCTGCCCCCCTCCCTGATCTCGTTTTCTGCCGCCCCCGGCCATCTTCCGTCATTCACGTAAGCCTCCCTGCTGGGCCCATAATAGCCAGGCAACTCCTCCCAGGGCCTTTGCACACGCAGACCCTCCAACACTTTCTGTCTCCCCCACTCGAGTTAAACTCTGCAAGGGTGGGGAGTTTTATCACTTTAGTTCACTACTACATCACTAGTGTTCAGCACAGCCTCACACAGAGCATGTTTCATGACATATTTAAATGAAGGCAAGCATGAACAATGCTATGCTCCGTGCTGTGATTGCGTTGTAAGTTTAATAGGTTTTTAAGGCAAGGTGCCCAAGAGGTATGCGTTTCTTAACCCACCTTCAGGGCAAAGGAAGATCGATGAACTTCATCTGAGACTTAAGACATACATAAGAAAAGTTCTTCTTTCAGAATATTCCTTTTATCTGCCCTCTGAAGAGCAGTCTGAAAAACTGCTCTTTTAAAATGTAATTAGATTGGGAGAATTTTAAAGTAAAGTTAGAAACAGGAAAAATACCACAATTTAATAAAGAAATTTTAAATATACCCTGTTCCCCTTTCCCTAATCATTCTAAGAAATACTGTCTGGCCACACTGCATGTAGAATTCACGTACTTTAATACTACCCGCTTATCACACACCCAAGGCAGAGGGAGCCTTGCAGGCTCCTCCCTTATTAACACACCTCACAGGTTTCAGATGTTGTTATTTTCATATCCTGAAGAATCCTGACCAAGCCAATGGACTCAACAACCCACACATTATTAAATGAGTGTAAACTTCCATATTCTATGCAGATAAAATTTTTAGGGGTGACTTGTTCTACCTATTTTTCATGTATTACACATTTTCAATTAGAACAAAAAGGTGTAACATCAGACTCATAATTTAAGCCTCCAACTGAAGACCACATGTGGCCACAGACCAAGGACCTTATTCAATTTGTTGACTGGTCTTTTACATGCTCAAATATTCACTAAATGCATAGACTCACAAGAGGATGTTGTCAATATAAGTCTATCATGTTTGAGGTAATGATGGATTTACAGATTTTTCATTTCTGAATTTAATTCCAGTATAAATAAAAAATATTCCCAAGTAACTCGACATTTAAAATGTGACAGGAAAGGTTCAAATGTAATGGTGCTACATGCTAAACGCAGTTTCAGCCTCTCTAGGTTCCAGGCCTAGAAAGTACTTGAGTCACTGAACTATAGGAGAAACAAGAGTCAGAAATGAAAACTTATTCAAAGCCAATTATATCCCAATACGAACCTTTCTTGATTCTGGTGCTTTTACTAAGGTGTGTGCTTTAGACAGAATAATTCCTGTTGAGCTTGATTAGGATTTTTTTTACTACTTAAGATTCAATGGTTGAATACTTTCTTTAAAAAAAAAAATCAAAGAATTTGCTTTTTTATTCCTATTGAAAACTGCAGTTTTTCAAGAGGTTCCTTTATAACCTAGGAAGATGACATTTACTAATGTGGTAGGGAGACATGGAGTCTTTTTTGAGGCAGGCAGCACTAATAAGAAAGATATGGTTCAATGTCCCAGCTATTCTTCCAAGTTTTATTAATTAGGTGGAAGGCCTTTCCCACCGGAATAGTGCAAGGTATTTATTAACGCTTCTTCCCACAAATAGAACAAATGAACAGCAAAGGAGGTAATTATTAAATACACCGATCCCTTTATCAACTTGGCAGGGATGAGCCAAAAGACGTTTTCTGATTATGATCTTTTTCATGATATTTTAATTGTGCTTCTTAACCTGCTAAATTAAAAACTACAGGGCAATCTCACTTAGATCACAGACAAAGGAGATCATATCAATTTGCAACAAAATGTATGAATGCTCCTATCTGCTTTAATTACACCAAGAATTTAACAGGCAAATTCAATTGGATCACAGAAGGATGGAGAGCTAAATGTTATCTTAGCCAATGGCATTATCATCTCCCGTATGTTGTTAGACATTACGAACTGTGAACCTCTGTTAATAATAAGTTTAGGAAATAATGATATTTAAGAAAGGGAGGCTTGTTCAGATATTTCTGAGTCTGTTGGTTATTTCTGTGATCAGCTACTCTACATACCGGAGGCATAAGATGAGGGACTACAGAGGAGATGGAAGTCTTCCTGCCTCTTCGACAAGGTAGGATATGAGTTCCGAATATGGTTTTCAACTTTTATTTTATTCTATGTCAGTAATCATCTTTAGAGCAAAGTCCTGCCAGAATTTCTCTCAGCAAAGCCCTTTTTGTTTTTCAAAGAGTCCATTTATCTTTATCCTAAAACCTTCACCCCAAACCTTCTCGTGATCCCCAAGTACAACTGCTTACCAGGATCCTGAGTTCTTCACCTTCCAAGGATTTGGATTTTTCTTTTCTGTCCACCGAGTTGGGAGCTAGCCCAATTCCCTGATAAATTGCCCTAAAACCTACTGTTGGGTGAGATTTATGAACTGGATATTCTGTGGGTATATTACATGTGGGTTTTTGGGGGGCAGGTGGGGAGAGGGCAGAGAGTTTTCTGATTCCATTACTAATTTGGGGGATCGATTCCTAGCCTTTCTATGATATTTGCAAAGGAAACCCTTTCTAATGCTGAACTCCATTTTTTTTTTCTATCTCCCTCCCAGATGGGGGACTTCTTATTTAATCACTTTAGTAAGAGTCAACCTTTTTGCTTTCCTGGAGGATGTATCTCTTCTTGATGCCTTTTGAATAATCCTTAAAACCTAGCTATAGCTCTTAAATACACATATAAATGAGACATCGACATGTAGTTATGCAACACAGAGCCACACCCAGGAGAGGATGGGTGTTGCATATATATATATATGTATGTGCCATGAGGACTCTATCAGCAAACGACGTAGCAGGAGAGTGAAGAGATGAAAGCCCACACGTCAGTAACATTAAGTAAAGCTACTGGTTTCCCACGCTGAGTTAAAACACATTGTAGCATTTATTGCACATGCATCTTTGAATTGTCCTTAAAATCTTTGTTTTTTTCAAACCACCCAGTTTTTATATAGTATTTTCTAAATAAATTCAAATGACTGGATGATATTTCGCAAACAGTTCATTTCATATCTGAAAAAACTCAATATTGTACGATTAAACATTTTAATATCTACTTATTTATTATTCATTACTAATGAATGTAGCTTTACGAACTTTAGTACTATATGAACTGTAGAGTTCATATCATGCTGCATGTGCCATGTATGAAAAAGCCATTTTGATTTCTACTGGTCTGAATTTAGTGTTTATTTCCACTTAAATTATTCTCGGCCAAGGGCACTACACGCGCTGTCCCCCGCCCCGCACTGGACGGCATTTGGACACATAAGCAGGCGCTGTTTCAACTGAGACTTTCAGTAGGAGAACCAGAGGACGCTAAAAGTTCTTCAAAACAATTTCCCACTCAAAACAACAAGAGCCCCCCCCATGCAAAACGCTCCGAGTTAAGTGCACTGGACAAATAAAACTGGAAAGGGGTCACACAGCTGCCCACATGCAGCAATGCACAGGGGACCATGTTCAAACCAGGGGCAAGAACCCATGTGTTCTGAAGTCCCCCGGGTCACAGTGACATCCATCCGAACTCCGTGGAAGGGTTTTCAGGTTGTAGCACTGAGGCCGAATCTGCTGTCGAGCATGTCATCATACGCCCTTCCACCCAGGATTTTTTGAAGTTCTCTATCACCGTTAAAAAAAAAAAAAGTTTAGAGATAAAAATATATTTTCTTTCTTTAGCACAAAAACCCAGGACATTCCTTCTATGCCTCTTCTAATCCCTGATTGGGATAGGAGAGGAAAGAACTAGTTTTCTTGAACCCCAAAGCTGGAAGATCTTGGCAACACAGGTTGATATCATATTAAGATTCCCTCGAGCTTCTAATTGTGTTTTATTATCTTAATATTAATGTCTAATTCTGCCTCTTTGAGGCTGACTGCTAAAATATGGATTAGAAATACATTGCATTTCAATATGTATTATTACCATTGTTTCATTTACTTCCATCGGTTCCCTATCGGAACCATGATTACATTAGCATGTGTTCCCTCAATCTACTGAACAGAAACAGAGTGCTTACTATCAACTAAACAGTGTTTTAACACCATCCTAAACTTTGCAGGACTCCCTTTATACTTAACATCACAGTGACAAGTAAAGTCACTTCATGTATTTTTTAAGAGATAGACCTTTTTAAAAAATAGAGATTATAGAATCTTATCTCTTTTGTGTTTATGCTCAATACAGATAAAAAAATGAAAGAAAAATCTTAGAAAATTATTTCAAATATCAAAATGAAAGGAACTTTAGCTACCTTGAATTCATGTATCTTGTAAGATGTGACAAGACCTGAGTGATACTATTCAGGAGACAGATGGGCCAACGGTCAACAGTGTGAATTTGGAGAAAATCGCTTAATCTTTGGGTCTCGGTTTACTGAGCCAAACAGAGTAAGAGGTGACTTTAAGAACCCCACAGGGATGATGTAGGTATCAAGTGCAAGCGACTGTCAAATTTCTTTGGAATTATCTCGGAATCTGCACATCGCTGTGCATATGACAATCAGTCATTATCATTTCATTAATAGTAAAAACTCAGAATTGTACAGGACGAAGGCATTTTGCCTTGGTGAATTTCATTATGTTAAACTCTGAAATATATATATATATATATATATATATATATATATATTTTAATTTTAATCATCTTGGGAAGATTCCTTTAAAACACAGTTTCATATGTCTTGGTCTTCTTAGGCAAAGCCTATTAAATACACATTTAGTTTTCCTGATGACTCAGAATCAGCGCAGCCCGAACCATGAGGAGATCCAAGCTGCCCTGAACTGGCCTCATGCGGACTGAGGACAGCAAGGCTGTGCACAGCCGTGTCACCCGCCTCTCATGCTAGGCTTCTTAGGCCTCGATCTGCATCTCCTGTTTTTGTGTGCAGACTCCGATTTTCTGCCGCTGTACATGGGGTTCCCTTGACATCAACCTCCCCTCAAAATCTGCTCGAATTAGAAGAAGACAAACTAGTTGGCACAGTTCACAGAGTTCAAACGGCCTGTGAGTGAGGGGTTCGGGGCTTCCTTCATAATTATAATACCTTCGGAGGTTACTCAAAAAAATGTTGTTCTTTTTAAACAGTGCTATAGGGAATTGGGCTGTTTGAAATTTGATATATTATCCTTAGATGGAGAGAACTGAGTTGGAAGAGAGCGGCATCATATTTACTTAAATGGAAATTTCTGTGTAAAAATAAGATAATTATGATTTGTTTTACATCTGAAATGATTAGAAAAACAATTTAAGAATTATAAAATGCCAGTAAGAGTTGAATTATATAGCCTCATACATGTTTATGAGTAAATGCTGAAGTATTAATAGAATATAAGCCATATATTTACATATAATGCTTTTACATAAACGGTAAACAATGCATTGACAAGCTTATGACATGCCCACCTCAACTCACCAATTCTAAGAATGTCCAGCTTAATAGTAACATATTTATAGTTTTCTAATGTTATTCATAGAAGCTCATAGAGAAGATTTCTCTGCCAAAAATTCAAATGCTTTTAAATATACCTAGCATTTACCTGAGCACTTAGAATATTTGCCACTTAACATCTGTAATTTTTTATAAATATTATTTACATCCAAATAACTAAGAAAAGGTTTCTGTTTGGTGAATACATAAATATGTATTTGTGAAAAAGCATATCACTTATTCAATGTGCTACAACTGCTTCTTCCTCACCATTATATGTGAATATGTAATTAGCCACTTCATAAATACCTCCTTAGACATTTCTAAGAAAGCTCTTAATTCAAATGTGTCATGGTCACTTTTCAGAGTTTACTAACCTTTCTTACTTTTTTCTTTTTTTTTTTTTTTTGAAATACCAAAGATAAAACGTACAGCTTGGCCACAAAATGCTGGCACCATGGCCATCCAATAAATATGTGTTGATCTTGCTGATGAAGGCTGTACCTGGTGAAGTGAAGCCTGCCCTTGGCATTAAACCTACCATATTTATTTATAGATTCATTTATAAGATTTGCAAAACTGAATACTAAACCCAAAAACCTCACCAATGTGATGGTTTATGACAGGTTTCTCAACCTCAACACTACTGATATTTTAGGCCAAATAATTCTTTGTGGGGGAGGAAAGGAAGGTGGCTGTAAACTGTGTAACATTTCGCTACCTCCCTGACTGTGACCATCAAAATGTCTCTAGACTTTGCCAAATAATCCCCATGGGGTAAAATCGCTCCTGTGTGGGAGCCACTGGTTAGGGATGATGAAACACATTTTCTTTCTTAAATTATTCATTACTGAGAATGACGGCATTAAAAATTGCGTGTCTCGGCCAATGTAGCATTTTCCTAGATCTAACCACACAGAGACTTAAACGAGACTCCTCTAACTGCTAAATTTGTCCCCAAGCAAAATTTCCACCTCTCACAGCAATACTATGTCAGCTTCAGGTCTGTGAGGCCCGTGCAGGGAGCCACACTTGGTTTAATTCTCTGCTGTCACCATCTTGAATCCTTACCTTTTTAACGAGTGCTGCATTTTCATTTTGCACTGGACCCCACTAGTTACGTGGCCAGTCCTGTTATGACTATCAAACCAACACCAATGAAATCGGTGTTTTGCTAGAAGTTTTTAAGATTCCACTGAGCTTTAAAAAATAATGATAAGAGGTTGGATTTAAAAAAGAAAGAAAGAGAAAGAAAGAAAGAAAGAAAGAAAGAAAGAAAGAAAGAAAGAAAGAAAGAAAGAAAGAAAGAAAAGAAAAGAAAAGTAAAGAAAAGAAAAGAAAAGAGAAAAGAAAAGAAAAGAAAAGAAAAGAAAAGAAAAGAAAAGAAAAGAAAAGAAAAGAAAAGAAAAGAAAAGAAAGAAAGAGTGAATGAGTCTGTACCAATAAGCATAGTAAATAAAAATCAGGGTTAGGAATCCAACTGATCTGAATTTAAATCCCGTCTTGACTACCTTACTGGCTTTGAGATCTCAGGCAAGTTGTGTGACCTCTCTGAGCTTCAATTTCTCAATTATAAAATGATGTCAGAGGCAATCCTCAACTGTAGGGTTGATCTGAAGAATAACTGAGATGATGTATCTAAAACAACGGAGCCCAGCACCCAGGAAGTGCTCAAAATGTGGCTCCATCATGATGATGACGATGTTGCCAAAATCCATTCTGGATTGCGATGAGAAAATCACCTTCAATTTCAAAAGCTTCGCCACACAGTGTTGAAGGCAAATTTCCAGAGTTCAAAGTTTTAGGGGCTTAGGTTGAATCATACGTGCCCAATATTTTCCCATCGCTATTCACACACACAAGAAAAAGTCTCAAATGCAAATTTAAATATGCTACCAAGGACTTAAAACCTGGCCCTGAATTTCTGCACCCAGGTCCAAGCATCCAGGGGAACACGTCTGAATGAGATTGCGCCTGCTCACCTCCTGACATCACCCTACGTCGGTGGTGCAAGCGTGTGTGTGAATACGTTTCATACATTAGAGATGTAAATTTTATTCTTCAAGCTGAAAGCCAGGTGATTAATTCTCATAGCATAGTGATCAATTGGTGCAGATGCTCCACCTGTATTAATGTTTGTTTTTGTACACATTAGTAGCAGGAGCGCACCAATAACACAGGTGTCTGACACAGAGCTATGCAACACTCCCTTTCGCCGGCAAACATCGAGATCAGTAGTTAGGTTGCACGTAGCACTGCCAATTTTTTCAATTAGACCCATTATTGATTTGATGAAAAAGCAAATTAAACATACCATGGTGGTATGTAAATCGGTTAGAGAGAGCATAAGGTTCTGGTAGAAAGCTTCAAAGGCATGGGCTGTGTAGCTTTCGTCAGCTGTAACTCGTAGGGGTTCCTGGCAATTGCTGGTAAGTGTGGGGTTCCTTGAGCTACGTCGGCTGGCTGGCGAAGCCATCCCCTGGAAAGACCGGAGCTGTATTTTCAAAATTCACAACAGTTTTGCAGAAAGGAAAAGAATACTGGAAATCTAATCGCTTCGAATGGATGTGGAGATAGAAAAAGGTGCAGAGGCAGCATAAAACTGCTCTCAGAAAGGCATGGTGCGTCTTCCTGCCCAAACATATGGCACGGGGCGTGCATCCAACGGGGAACACACGAGAGAAATCGAAGATGCTGATGACGCCGACTCAGAACGGTGCTTGACCGCCACCTCCAGCTGCAGCGGACTTCACTGCCTAAATCTGAGACCTGCTGGCCTGTCATGACCAGAGTCCAATTCAACTTTTCTATTATAGTCTCTTAAAATTTGGAAAACCGTTCTCCATTCTTCAATGAATGATGGCCTTCATTCCCGCTAACGAATGGGGCAAAGATATTGAAAATGGGCCCGTTGAACCTGCACTAGTGGTTTCCGTAACAAAAGGAAGCTCATCCTTAGCTAAAACTTCATCTTGATGTTTTTACGTCTACCATGATGTACCTCCAGGATGCTCTGCTACCCCATCAATGCACTTAGAGCACTGTATTATAATCGCCTCTTTGCTTATTTGTACCCCCAATGAGACCTTTAGCTACACGATCATTTAATCACCTCTGTCCTGTTTACTTTTCTATCCCACTGCCATGAAGAGTGATTGGCATAAAGACATAAACATATGTAAAATAAACAAGTAACGCAATCAAAATCTATTTCTTTCAACTTTAAATGAGATATTTTATTAAATAATATTCCACAGAGTCTGCTTTCCTCACTACTTTTCTCTAGATGGCCAAAAGGTTAGTGATGCCGAATGTTAAGCTCTCAGTTTAAGCATAAAGGATATGATACTTCTGTCAAGACAAACCAGAACCAGTCACTGACTACTGGAAATGCCACCAAAAGAAGAAGCAGGTGCGGCCAAGGTCACATAAATGCGTTCATCACATCCTAGTTAGCAACTTACACCGGAGAAAAGCAAATCGCTTTTGCAGAGAAGAAGGGGAAAGAAGCAAAGTGAAGTCAGCAACTGGAGGAGGCAGAGGAGAAAAACAGAAGTCAAAGAGAGGAGTGTTGTATATTTTAAATATCATCAATCACTGATTATTAAAAGTAATTTTTTTTTTGTTTAATATTAGAACTCAGAAAAAAAGAAGTAGACAGACAAGGGACAAAAATTGAGAGAGGATGGAAAAGCACAAATATTGACTGCATTGAAATAATCAAAGAGAGAGAGCCAAGAGAGACTGGACAAGGTCCTCCATTTGTTAAGAATTTCAGCAAATGAATGAATGAATGAATGAGCCACTGTCAAAGTTCATCAGAAGATACTGAGCTCCAAACAAGCATGATTAGGGAAAAGGGACTCACATCAGATACTCCATCCAAACGATTTCATTTCCTATCCTTTGAATTGTAAAATTTCACTATTGTGTCAAAAATTAACACACTCTTTCTTCCCTCACTCTACGAAGACACTGCGTACATGCACTTTCTTCACAGAGAATGGGTTAGGTGAAAAGAATACAACGGTCAAACGGAGAAGTGCTAAAAATGCGAAAGTCAGAAAAATAAAGTTTTGTTCAATGTTTCCCCCTGAGGAAACTATTCTGTCAAAACAGATGAGGACGAGATAAATCATCTGAAGAGTTCTTGGTTGTGTTTGTTTTCCTTTATTTTTACATTTGTGAGTTCATTTTCTTTTTTAACAGAAAATACAGAAGATTGGAGCTGGCATCGCCAGCAGTGTCTGACGGGGGAGAGCATATGTTTGCTGTCACGTTGGCATCTGACGGCAACAGCCGTGCGGAAGTCAGCTCAAGTCCTTACATCAAAGTTTGTGCCATTGTAGGGACATTGTTAGAAGTTGAAAAAAAGCAATGTCCATTGGAAGCTCGTCTGTGAACTTTGCATGAACCGCTAGGAATAATGTAGTGTGATGACAAGCCAGTTATACCTTCCACTAAATTTGCTGTCTGGAATGAAGTGAAATAGTGTTTGGTTTGTGTAATTACGTCCATCTATCTTTATATTCCAGCGGCATATCGCAAATTGAAAATACTAAAAATTGACTGTTGGTTCTGATATTTAATGATTGCCAAAGACAAGACGATGATTTATTGGTTACTTACCGATGTGACACATTTGCATCTTATTAGACGAAGATTACTATTCCTTAAAATGCGGACGAGGCCTGATCATGTCTGATGGATTGATTTGATTTGCAAATGTAATCAAACTAATAAGAGGGAAAAAATGAGCAATAATGCCTTGTTTTTCAACTGGCAATCACTCCCCTGCCAACAAGGCTGATCTCCCTGACTAAGCAGCCTTTACACAGTCTTCCTGTCGCCTCAAATAAACAAAGGGATGCTAAGAGCTTGATGAGAGGATAACAAGCCAAGTATGGATGCAACATGGAGCCCACACCTCTGAGCCGTGCTGTGGCAGGAGCCGCCACACCACCGTAACGATCGGATCGGAGCGTGAGAAAAGCTGTGGTTGTAATCAGGTCCGTATTCCATGCAAATGCAAGATAAACGGAGAACCTTTCCCTAAGTACAGGACCCTTTCCGCCTTCGTGCAGTAAGCAGGCCTCTGTTTCTAAAGGGATTCTGTTTCCGAGGGAGTTCAGCCATTTAAAATTCAAATGGGCTCAGAGCAACCACATATATATGGTTTGAAACCCATAAAATCCCTCTCGGGCAGCTCGTGGCCCTCAGTTCAGTCCACGGAATATCCCTGATATACGGACCACAGGGATGGAGGGCTGCAGAGCAGTAAACTGAAATACTGGGCCAGCAGGCATGGCTGACACCTGACTTAGATCACTTTTCCGCGAGACTCTTGAGTACGTGTGACAACAAAAGGAAAGCCACGATCCTGAATGAGCTGCAAAGCAACGTTCTTGAAATCGAAATCCAAAAAGTATTATGAGAATAGGTCGACGATGCCTCCTAATCATCAAGTAATGACAGACGGCCTCCCAAGAATAAATAGCAACTATGAGGTAGTAGGCTCTCTATCTTTCGGTTCAGTGCGTGAACGAATAGGTATTAACTTGCCGCAAAAATATATTACACGTGATATTTTTGTTGGGGAACCGAATAATATAAAGTGTTTAGGAAAATGTCAGACTGAATTTGTAGAGCTTATTACCATATTCAGATATCTCAAATATTATCGTAGTTGATGTTTTAAAGATATTCCATCACCCATTCTCAGCCCATATAAAATTTATTCAACCATACCAATATGGTGTGATCAGATTCAAATGAAATAATAAATAATTCCATTCTAACTATATAAAATTGGCTCAGAAGTTTGAGTTGAAGTTTCACAGCGAATACAGAGATGGTGAAACCTAAAACTCTCGCTGAGTGTAAAAGGGTCGAATAACTGACCAGGTTAATGAAAATCCATAAATTACTCACAAGCTAATTTTAACTGTTAAATACTGATCTGCCACACATGGTTTTCAAAGGTAGCATCAGTGTTCACACGGCAAGTATATTCGGCAATGCTTTATAAACATCGTATCATATGCATTCATGTTATCTTATCCCTGTGTTATCTAGACACTGAGCTCTGCACCAGGATCCTTCAACGAGCAAATTCTTGGCCACTTTGGGCTGTTGGCTGTGCTGCCCAACCTCGAGCTTCAGTCAGGGACTTCTCTCTATTATACCTCCTTGCATGAAAGAGTAGATTTCTGAGCCAGACCTGCCGATACATAATCCTTTAGGAAGTGGTTTGATCTGGTACATCCAGAGAACATGCCCAGTCTATAACAGAGATTAACGAAAGATGGGTTTATTGCTTCTAATCTGTGGTATACATATTTAAAAATATACCACAATAATTTTTCTATAACATTTTCTATCTTAAAGAAAGAAATTGTCCATATAAATGTATGCACATGTTTGTACATAATGTAATATAATATTGGTATAATATAGAAAAGAGATAAAGATAACTTGTTAACATTTAATTCTAGGTGCAAGAATGTACACGTTTTTCTGAAAAATTGGTAGTGACGGTAATAAATATCAACTGGTGCTCAACTTGGAATGAAAAGATCTGTGTTTTATTCTCAGCTATGTCACTGACTAGCTTGTGACTTCAGATAAGTCATTCAACTTTCCTGGTCTTAAGTGTCTTTATCTATAAGCGAATGAGCAAGTGAAGGCATTTACCATTATTGAACAGGTACGATTATATGTCAAAGATCGGATTGGGCACGTTATTTACATGAGCTCACTGACTTGTCCTAGCAACCTATAAAGTAAACATGATTAACCCCATTTTGTACATAAATAAACTGAGTCCATGGAATGTAGCAGCATCGGAATTTAAGCCAAGGTACACACTGTCTGCCCACTGATCCACCGTGGTACCTTCTCCGAAAATGCAAAGCTCTGGCAAACGGGCTCTGAGGGCCATTCCGGCTCAATCATCCGAGGACGGACTTTTGGGGGAAAGAGATCTCTTTCCACTTAGAAAGGCTGTCCCAAAGCTTCCTCCAGGCATGTTTGTCAATAAGCATTTTTTTAAAACTCTGGGGAAACCTATCATAGAGCGCTTTACACCAGAACAATTGCTACAGACATAAATCTGAATTGCTTTAATTGTTTACTCCACAAAAGGTTAATCTGGGTAACACACACAGTTGAAACAACCTGAAGTGTATTCTTTCTTTAGGTATACAAATCTATGTTGAAAACACCCAGTTCTGCCATGACACAGAAAAGCACAAAATACTTACTGGACTCTTTTTTTTTTTTTCCCTAAAGTGCTGACTACGTCGGGAGGAGTGAGTCTCTCCGGGAACCCCAGCTGCTCCTTCTCCCTGTCTCCCTCCTCGGCCCAGGCCACCATGTGTCCCGCCACAAACGTGCTGACCAGCTGAGGGGGCCCGGCGCTTCAGGTGATTAATCCTTTCCTAATGTAGGTTAAGCAGGTGTGAAGCCTCCTCGGTGAGCGAGGAGGGGGCAGCTTTTCAGAGACACCCCCGGAATCATGGTATTTAATTGGGCTCCAATGACTCTCAAACTGGAGAGCTGGGCTGCCCACCTGGACACCCAGTTAGTTGTCCACGCGCTTCATCTAAATCCCGTTGAAACGGGTCCTTCCTCTTTCTTGATGTTATAAACAGTCTGCGGCTGGGACTCAATGCCCCTCTGGCACAGGAAATAGAATTCCCTTATCGGAAGCCAAGCTACGTGATGAATGGAGAATGGTAAAATTTCGGGATGAACTAAGTTGAATCAATAATCTAGCTCTCAGAATGACCAAGAGGTGGCATTTATCTCT
>CM053516.1:3828655-3888655 GCA_028627145.1 Eidolon dupreanum | reverse complement strand
GCCTTTGCCTCATGCCGTTTCTTCTATCCGTCCACATGACTCGGTGTGAGTGAACCATCATAGCCCTCATCCCTGGGGTGTGGCCATCAATTCATCTTTCTGAATCACTGCTACACTTAAAAGTGAGGGTGTTAAAAGCAGAACCTGTGTTACACCCTTATGTGAATCCTTTATGCAGAGTGCCTGACACAGAGCTCACTAAATATTCATGCAAGGAGAAAGGAAGGGAGGAGGGGAAAGGAGAGAAGCATGGAGCAAGAAAGTGATTCAATGCTAAGCGGTGGAGCTAACACTTTTGATATCTGGTATGGCTGGAAGTCACTCAACTCATTTCTGTTCCAGTTTACCCATAAGTCTCAATCAAATTAACGCCCAGTGAAACTGAACAGAGTTGAGGAGGAGAAGCCTCCAATTTTAACCACCCATCATTTAAGGACTTTTCCAACTACTCAGATGAGTATTTAAACAGCGACCACCTTGTTTCATTCAAATTTGTGATCAGGAGTCTCTAGGGTACACTATCAATGAAACAGCCTGATTTTTACTGATTTGAAGATGTGTCCTACACTTTTTAAATTCACCCGCCTTCACTTTAATCTTTCATTTTGTAAATGTAGTGACAAAATTTAAAAATAGGGCAAATATGCTACATTCACCTAGACACTTTATGAAAAGCAGGTAGGTAATGTAGAATCACAAAGAACATGGATGAAGTGAAGGAGGAGTGGGAAGAAAGAGATAATGAAGCTGCTGGTAAAACATCATGTAGGTTAAATATTCGCTGGATTCAACTAACCTTATCAACAGGGCAAGTCCTGCCTATAGAGTACCTACAGGGTTATTGTGGACAGCAAACAGAAGTTTGTAAAAGTGTTTCGTAAGCAATACAGAACTGTCTAGATGTTAGTTGTTTTTGCATTGAAGCTTAAGCCCATGAAAAAGATGATCACATATATATGCACGCACATGCATATATACTTATGTAGACACAGTCGCGTGAGTCAGAGTAGAGATCATGTCGCGTCTATCTTTCATAGCTCCCACGGTACCAAACCCAGGGGAACGTACTTAGCGGACACTCAGATACTTAAACGGTATTCACGATTGCTATGACACTATGATTTCTCTTCGAGCAAGGGTATACAATGGCACGACTATGTATGGACGGCTGGGTATATTCTTGGGACGCCTCGTAACTGAGCAGAAGGAATGCTGGAATAGAGGTCACAAGAGGACAGGCAATTCGGCAGGGTGACAGAACGATGGCTTGGGTTACAAACGGTGGCACCAAGTGGTGGAGAGAGATCTCTGAGAGCATCTCAAACGACATCTCAGTGTCCCCTGAAGTCAGATCTCCGTCTAGGAAACCTGGCAACTTCTTTGTTGGTCTACGCTTTCTCATTTCTAGCAAGGATAGGTACGGAAAATGAAACGAGTCCTCAGAAGGTATTTCAAATATTTTTCACAACAATATTTAAGTGAAATATTTCTCAACTTACTGGTTTCTATTTCCATATCACGGTTGTGACTTCAGAAACTGTTAAACATTCAGTTGTTTTAGGTTTGGCCAAGGAAGATGGACTAAACTATTTAGACACTAAGGATCTTTCCCATCTAGACCGGAATGGTGACACTGATCTCCCTGGTGAAAGAAGCTCACCCCCTTTCCATTGCAACCGATATTTTATTCTGCATATTTTTCGAAATGGCATTGGTAAATACTAACATTTTGGACCTCATGGTTTTAACTGCAATAAAATGGCAATCTATGTGCAGTATCTTAGAATCTAAAGGAACACAGAAGATTTATGTTTAGATCATGCTTTATAACTTGTAAATTAGTTACACATATGTGTATAACTTGCACGTATATTTTTTCCCTCATTTGATTTTCGTAATACCACTAATGGCTACAGCAATTAACTCATAAAAAAATTACTCAACTAGTACAATCCAGTTTTCTGAATTTACTTTCAGAATCATTCTACCCTTACAAACCACAACTACACAGGTATAGAACTATGGGGCACGTTAAATATAACCTCCAAATAGTCGATAATTGAAGATACTTATAATTTAACTAGTACTATCAAGTGGCAGGGCTTTGGTCTTAAATTTATATTTTTTCCACTTATTTAAAAAACTCTACTATTTCATAGTTCTGAAGTCATTCAGTTACGCACACAAAAGAAAAACATCCCGAGGAAAGAAGCTGTAACCCCTTTAGTTCATTCACAGCAAGACGGAAATTATAACCACGTGGAAATTCAGCTACAGGACAGGTGAAGAATGGAGCCTCAGAGCCTACTAATAGGTCTGGGCCACGCAAATTTTAATCAACTCGTCGATAAAACGTTTATTAAGTGCCATTGCTACAGATCAAAAAAAAAAAAAAAAAAAAAAAAAAAAAAAAGAATACTAGGTGCCATTTATACAGAAAACTCCCCGAACCAGGCCCTGCTCATCAAACGACAATCACACACTTTCACACGTGGAAACATGCCTTGTGTTACAAATGGAGAGAAAAATCTTACAGTAATTATTTCTACCACATTTTTTGTGCTGTTGAACCTATCATAATCATTTGGTGGTGCTACCAGTTTCAGGCATGCAATGCACATTTTCAAAACGAAACTTCCAAAACTTTGAGGAATGAGGGACTCTTGAAAACTGGTCTCTACATAAAATGCATTAGAACATATAATGCATCTTTAAGCGGTATCGCTAGCACTGAATGTTCAAAACATTCTTGGGTATTCTCCAACAAAATTTATGTCATAACGTAGAAAAAGTTTATCCATGTCCTTTAGAGAGTTCTGTCATTTCTAGAAAAGTCTAAATACTTCTGTTGAGAAAAAAAAAAACATAAAAAGTTAACTTAATGAGCAATAATTGATACATTCTTCTAAATGTTTTCCCAAAAAATGTTTCAATGCAAATCAAAAATATTGACTTCTATACTTTAGATCTGTTTCTAACATGAACAACTATATGTAAAGACTGTTTTTATCAAATGATATTTTTGGTGTGTTTTTGTTTGTTTTGAGCTTAATATTACCTGCCTTCACTTTGTATGAAGCAAAATTGTAGAATTTCTTTTCTGTTTGATGTTATTACAATAGACATGATTTTTAAAATGTAACTAAGAGGCTCCAAACGTGAGCAGAGTATCCCTTCTTTAGTAGCCAAGTGTTTAATGTGTCATGATAAAAATAAACAAGCCTGCCTGGAAATGTCCTATACCTGATAAAAAAAAAAAAAATTTTTTTTTCTAAAGTGCATTCATCCACTTAATTGTGCAAATACCTTCTATTCTTTTAAAGTAAACTGTCTGGGAGGTCCATAAATATATTTAAGCCACTTATATAGGTCAGCTAATATGGGTTATGCTTTTTAGAGCACCATCTGACTAAGCACATCCTGCCTTTTGCTAGCAAAGTCACAGGACATAATAATATTTTAATCAACCACAAAGAACAATAGCAGATCTGACTGCCGGGCTGATAATCGTCTTATCGCACCCTGTGAAACCTAGCTCTAACACTGGACGGACCCTCCCTTACTCCGCAGCCCGTCCTGAGAAAGGCCAACAATGGAGAGAGATGAAGTGGAGTGTGCAGTACCTTCGTATCTACATAAAAGAGATTAGAGGCGACAGCGTTCCATTTTACAGCTCAATCATATTGTGTTAGCATGCGCTTATCCGAGCGCGGACGAAATTGAAAGAGAAATAAAAAAGAGTCAGGCAGATAGGAACCAGAAAAGCGAGGCATGAGCAATTTCCAAGGATATAAAAGGATGCTAATGGCAGGGCCCTGTCATTCTTAAAACGGGCTATTAGGGCACCATCATCTCTTCTTGTGCCCTCATGTTCCTCCAGCGGAAGTCAAGCTTTTTCTAAAGCCCTAGTGGTCTTTTTTTTTTTTTTTTTTTCCTATAAAGTATGATCATGTTTCATAACAACACACTTTTCCATTTAGGTGATTGATTAAGGTAAGTCAATTAATTCTATTTACCGATAAAGAAAGGCCCGCTCCATATGTATTTTTCTTCAATATTTTCTTCCGTTGAATTCCTCACTTTTTTATACAGCAAAAGCAAGTATACAGAAAGTACATTCCCAGCGGGGCAGAAAGACTACTGATCTTACCTTAGATGTTAAATTGCATTTTAAAAAAGTGGGTGTCTGTGTGTGTTCGCTTGGGACAGTACACGAACTGAGAACAGGATAAAGAGAGCAAAGGCTTCGAACTTAGGACATTAAAAAGTACTGGTTTCACTATCGTTGCAAACAAAGAGTTCTGAAGTTAAGACTAAGACCAGAAATTTCAGTTCGGATTTGGCTTTAGTTCTAGCTATGACCACAGTCGTCAGGGCTGGGTCCTGTTATGGAGAATGGGATTTCACTTTCATCAAGGCAGGAATGTGACTCTAATCTTTATATCCTCTCTGTCGTCACACCCCACCCCACACCGCAGGGCGCTGCGTGCCTGACCCCGGTGGAGCCAGCCCTGGGATGGCAGAGTGCCCTTCCTCAACACACGGGACAGCAGGCCTCCTGTTCAAAAGGTAGGAAGAATTTCAGTTCATTCTTGTCTTGCTAATCCCTTTCTGAAAAGCCAAGATGCCCCTTGCAATCACTTAAAGCACCCTCAGGGGATCAGGAAAACCAGAGCTGTGAGTCATCACAGTGACCTGTTCTGGCATTTTCTATGGAAAGAGAATAACGTCAGACCCCACCAATTCTGAGCCTCAGCTTAAGACTGAACACATAATCGTACAGTAATTGTTTCCACCACTGGAGCTGCTGTTACTCATAGTTATTTAAAGTTACTGTCTTCACAAAAGTCACTAGAACCCCTTTACAGTGACAAGTTCCTTTGTAAGCTGACATTTCTACCTCTGTACACAACTGGACCCACAAATTTACCACTGACTCCTCTCTAGCAGAGAACGTTGGAAGGGGTTGTTCACTTTTATTGTTGCTTATTATGGAACGTCTGTACGACATCAAAATATTGGCTTAACAAATTCCCTAATCCAGGGAGATCTTGGGCAGAATTATCTAAAATAATGGATGGCTTGGAGTCACAGAGCCATAGCCTTTCATGCTGTTGTTACTAATAACAATATCACCATTATTATTTTGAAATAGTTCTTTGAAGAGCGATCAACCAGGACACTAAAATATCCTGATTTGACTCCAGGAAGCAAAGCTAACTGTATGTTTTAAGCACACTAACCATGCTGGTGAACTCACGAATGTGTTTTTACCTCTCTTTGCCTCCAATCTCCCTATCTTTGGTTAAGGATTATAATAACAGAACCTTGATCTGAAACAATGGTTCTCAGTTGGGGACAGGAGGCAGGTGTGTATATATATACAATGACAAAATATATAAACATAATGACAATATACATATTGAGCATCTGAAAATGTATCTGTGGACGCTTCAACAAATGTTTTGGGTTTTTTTTTTGTTTTTTTTTTTTTTTGGCTCTAAAACCTTTCATACCAAATAAGTTTACATATATTGTTTGAGTAAATTCTGACTGTTTCCACTGTCACAATACCCAAATGTCTTAACATCTTTTAACATATCCTTTTTTTTTTTTTTTGCTTTTTCTAAAAGTCATATAGATGTGATTACAATCTAAATGCAATATCGACTATCCATATGATCAGATTCTCATCCTTTTTTTTTTTACATGCACTGACCCTTGTGAAGGTATCTCCTGAAGAACATACTCAAGCTCACCTATTTAACTAGTTTTGACTTAATTTGGGGTGCTTTATTAGCAAACAGTGTAAGACAAAGTAGCTGGTATAATACAGAGTGATGTTTAAATTAGTTTACAATTTGCTTGGCCTCATCTAGAACAGCACCGAACAAAGCCATTCAGAAATGTCAGCTGTGTTCCTAACCACTGTAACAAATTGTCACCGAACGCTGCACACCTAATGACTTCAAATTAGCTTCAGTGTGATACCGCCTGACAGTTCGTCACGACTGTTAGCATCATAGCTGGCGTATCATGACCAATAAATTGGTTTCAGTGTGGGCTGGGAAAGGGACTTCCATCAATTTGATTAAAGAAATTACTGTAGCATTCAAAGCATAAAGACAAACTAGTTTAAGGAGACAGAAATAAGTTAACTGTACCAGAAAAACATTGGTCATCATTCAAAAACTTGTTTAGAAACTATTTGAAGATCAAAATTCAAACAAACAAACAAAAAGTCACGATTCAAATAGACTAGTAAATTTCTCAAACCTTGTGATCAGGCATATGTTTGATATTATAGGATCAGTTAAGAAAGAAAAGTAACAGGATATTTTAAAATACTATTTTTAAGTTACCATATGAGAAAATATCACGTCAATTTAGCAGTTCTTTTCATCATTTCTGTATAAATTCACTGTAAATATCTAATCGTAACCAAAGCAAACTTGTGAATATGAATACAGTTTAGTATAAATAACCACCACGAACAACAAAATGAGTGATTCTTAAAAGAAAAAAGGTACATTAGACTACTGCTGACAAAGACATTTTTTAACGTGAAAAGAAAAAGTAGGAGTATTTCCTTAGGGTGAAGCTCAGAATTTTAAAAGAGACGAAGAAATGTTTTTAAAACTTATACTCTCTTTACTGGCAGTAAATAGTACCCTCACATATGAAAAAGTTATTAACAAGAGTTCGGGGTGGAACCGATATAAAAAAGGTTTATGATTCTATGAGGATCAGCAAAGCTCTAAATTAAGCATGATAAAAACAAATGTCAAGGTTAAAAAAAAAATCCTAATGAGAAAATTTCGAATTTGCTTACATTTACATATACAACCTAGGGAATTCATTGCAGCCTTTTTATTTTCATTTTGCTTTTTTTTTTTTTTTTTTTCTTTTCAGAAAATGTACCTGGAATATGCTTCGCCCATCCAATGATAACCACCAACTCCCGGTCAGCCAAGTCACACAGTGTAGTGAGGGCTTTGATGTCACTGTCGGGGACAGTCGGGTCAGGCATGGCATAGATCTTCTCCGGCTCAGCCACCAACAAATGTGAAACAATCTTGTTATCTGCGGGATCAGACCAGAGCACTACGAGATCACTAGCGGCATCACCCTTCCTTCCCAAACCTTAACGTATGCTGTGTTTCGAGAAAGAATCGCCTACGATAAACCCGACATATCCTACTCAGGGCTCAATACGTGTGTGTTAAACAGGGTTCAGGAAAAGAGCAAGATGAGCTGCTGCAGCCGTAACAGAATGCATCCCTTTCTCCTTCCCTCCTCCACCTGCCTCTGCTGGGATGAAGATTCGGCCCTGGAATGAGATTCTTTTTAGCAAACAGATAAGAGAAGTCAGATGCTCTCTGGGTTCACGCTTTGATTCTTAAGTGGGATTTGGGGAAGCAGATTAAACACCATCCAACAGCTTTAAAGTAAAAATCTACAGTTAACCATGGAAATCTAGACTATCATGTGGAAGGCAAAGAACTTCTAATGCCCATAGTCATAATGGGCATGAAAGTCATTAATTATCGTAATTCCTTTAAAGAACAGCAAAAGGTCACAGCCCTTCTGCCTGGGTGAATCACTGACTGTATGACGCTATCTCTGTGGGATGCGTGAAGCAGGGATGTCTTCTCTTTCTCTCCCTCCCCACACCCCAGCCGATCTTCCCAACATAGCCAGCATCAGTGTCCAGAAAAATGCTCCTACTTAAAAGCTACGGCATTTTCTCTTCGGAGTGTCTAATTCTTTAATCCTCTATTTTCATCTGTTGTCTTTGGTTCATTCTCTGGTTCAGATTTATCGGTCTGAAATTTGTGATATATGTTCTTAAAATCCTTCATAAAATAAACACTAGAGACAAATGGAAAGCATCACATCAAATGTGTTTTATTGCTCAGGGGCATGTGAGAGTTTATGGGAGGGGTTGTAAAGCCTTGCTAACGGAATGATTTTTCTTGTTGGCTCTATTTTCAATTTTTTTGTGAGTAGCTTTAGATTTTATATTTTCAACTAAGTGAGGAGATAGAAGTGGGTAAGAATAAACCCGAATATTTCAACATTCTATATACTATTACTCTAGAAAACTAGGGCATTAAATGGGATTTTTGTGAACAGAGCCAAAGTTGCCTCTATGTTTACTAGAACATGTTTTTAACTTTTTCAACCAAAATGAAAGACTTCCTATACCTTAGAATGGAAAAATCATAGAATTCTTTTAATTTCTTTTAACAAAATAATGACACTTATCCAATCTATAATTAGCAATTTTTTTTCTGACATATTTTTAAATTTTATTATTATGGCTGCCAGAGGAAATATATTTATTGCAAATTATCAACAGATAACCATTTATAGGCAGTAATACCCAATTATCATCAAATTGAAAATGCAGATTTGGGAGGAACTATTCCCAAATATCATATTTTCTAGAAAAAAAAATTAAATAGAGATTCTTTTCTTTTTTTTTTTTTTAAATTTGCAGGGTCTGTAAAGAATAACACTTGCTTCTTGCATATGCTACAGAAACAACACCCTGTGTTTTTAGTTCCGCTTGAAAATGTTTCAACTTTCACTGCTCTGACAATGCAATGAAACCTGTCAGCAACCACTGGAGTCTCAGAATCAGAAGAAAATGCAACAATAAAGGGCACGAAAAAAATGTAACCAAGGGAAATCCTGATTCTAGTTCTTTCAGTACAGAAAAAAAAAAATGCTACCTGTTTTACCCAAGTCAATAGATACTTGAATTGAGGTCAAAGAAATTTGGTTGAGGCTTGGACTCTCCCATTATTCAGAACATAGCCGGCAGCACTGTTTCTAAGTAAATCTTATTTAATGTTTCCCTAATTAGAATCAATAGAACCCAATTTTCCTCCTTGGGCTTCTGTGGTACACAACCGGTCAGGGTCCAGAAATCTCCCCCAGCCACTGCGTCCACAAAGCCCATGCACGGTCTCTTGACACTTATCTGACAGGATCTGAAAATTAAGTTTTATAAATGTTTGTTACAAAAACACGCTAATTGGATGGACTCGGGAAAATTAACACAGAAGCCTTGAGATAATGAGTAATGATTTATTAGGAGACCTCTTTTATCTCAGACAAATGAAGCTCACTGACATTGCTGTAATCTTCTTAAAGGTACTTGACAAGCCACTTCCCAATTTCTCAGGTTTACGCAGAAAACTAGATGTTTCCCTATCGTGTGGACTAACAAACGGTCTGGTGCTCATTTTTCTCTCAGCAGAGGAAATTATCAATGGTTTTAGTCAATGTTTACATAAAATGAATGAGAAATGGGCAGTTTGCATATTACTGAATCCAGGAATACTAAACCTCTAATAAAATTAAGTATTAGTGTTTATTGCATTTTATTGTATTATCAGAAAGTTTTTTATTATAATGTGCAAAATCTGCTTAATGCAGTCCTAGATTGTATTTGCAGAACGCCAAACAGCTTATGCAGGCTGAGATGATGCCAGATTGGACAATTGAAGGTATAATCAACATAATGTTTTTTGGAAAGGCAAAAGGAAACTATGCCATATGTTCACTTAAGCTTTAATTTTATGTAAAACTGGTTGTTTTTCCTTTGACATAGCTAAAATGTCCTTTCGTTTACAGTTCAGGGTCTGTTTTATTTATTTAACCGATCCCCATATGCTCACATGTATGATGCACAGCAGCGCCCCCTCCTGGAGAATCTCAATTACAAGCGAACACTTTCTCTCTTCCCTTGACTAAGTAGAGTGAAAATTATCCGCATCTTTTCTAGAACTGCTGCGGATGCAGTATCCTCTGGTGAGTGCTGCTTGTGTCTTCTGAGACGAACACAGCTGAGTGTGAGAACTGCCCCCACCAAGGCATTGCTCAGTATGTAACACGAACTCTTTGCATAAGCACCCCAAAATGCTAGCTCTGTTGCACTGCAGCTCTGAACTGACTTTTCAGAAAATGGGATACAGTTATTGCCTCAATCTATATTCCAGCTTGCATTTTAGCAACGTACCCATCATCCTTTCAAACTGCAACCTGGCATTATAAAACCACGGGCCCTTCAAAAACCATCCGTGATGCCCATAAGGGCATCTGTGATGGAACCATCAACCTATGCTTGTGATTAGTAAGGCCCATTCCTGTTTTAATCCGTTGCTAGCTAGTGTGTTAACCTTCTATCGCTCCAAATTAATGAGGCTCCTAATGTATCTTCATTGGGAGGTTGAGCAGTCAAACTCATTTAGTTAGTGAAAATGACAAAACTCACTTTCTTGTGATATCTGAAACTAACAGCTCCAATGAACTAATGATCACAGTATGATCCATTTTATGTATCTCTGAGAATAAAGATAACCAGTAAATGTAAATCTTGCACTAGAGAAGCGATGCCTTCATATGCATATGCTTCTACAACATGACTAGGTGAAAATAGGTAGGAGGAAGAAGACCATAGTGGGGGGAGGGAGATAATTAGCTGCATTGCTGTTGATCCTCAAGGGCAATCCTTGGGAATAGAGCCATGGTCCCCCCGGCAAACACAGACCTCCTTGGAGTGGGTGGGGGTGGGCAATCCCAACTAATCTGCAAACAGCCACGTGGGAGGCTTTCTGTGCTGGGACACCAGACACATCTGCTGTACTTACATGGCTTTTTGGCTGGCTGAACCAGCTGGGGGTTCAGGTATGGGCTGTTCTCCGCATCTATTCTGCGCTTGTACTTCTGCCGACCTCCACGTACTCTGTCCAGACGCACCCCTGTGAGCAGAGACAGACATCGGCTTACTGTTGAGGTAGTTATCTATGAGACCAATCAAATACACAGAGAATATCACCCGTGGGTGCCAGGGAGACAAGACAGAATGCACGATGGTCCAGGAATATTGGAGGAATGTAGAAAAGAGAGGCTGGAAACCAAATGCAGCAGAGGATAACAAACCGGGACAACATTTTATGCAAGGCCATCCAAGTCACATTCACCCATCAAGGAAAAGGCATGTTTTCGTGTGAATTAACACAGAAACTGTTTCTCATATTAAAGATAATATAGTTTCTCAAATTAAAGACAATGACAATCTTCTTTATCAATCACCCCTGAAAGCTCAGCGTGTGGAATTGAGTAGATCAGTAGACCAGCTACCCCTCCAGTCTACCAGGGACTCGGTATGGACTCGTGGAGTTGCATCGCATTGAAAGCACTTGCGTGCTGTGGAAAGCTGGAATCACACTACGCAAGGTGAGATGCAAAGACTGCTCCATACTAGCATGTCAACACGTCTCAGGAGGAGAATGGTGTTTACATTTTGGCACACATTTGTATTTTCTTTCAAACTAGACAGAAAACTGGGAGCAGATGTGGACTGAACACAGGATAGAAAGAGGGGTTTCCTTCCTAAAAATAAATCAGAGGGCTAAGGTGTCAGAGAAGGGGCATGTTAGTAGGGCAGAGCTGAAGGGTGGAGCGAGGAGGAAGACACCCACGGACTGGCTTTAGTAAGACTTTCTCCCAAAGAATGTTGGGCGGGGTCAAGATTCAGGGAGTTTGTGCTGGCAGTGGATTTAAAAGACTAAGGAAAGAGGCAAAAGAGAAAGAAAGGGATTAAACATCAAGCAATGTTTCATTTATATGGGGGGTAGGGTGGGAAAGAGCTTGTGAATAACCCAGTTTTCAGTCTGTAACTGCAAAGTTTAGAACAGGACCACATAAGTTTTTATCAAATAAAGAGAAGATACTGGGGAGCAAGAACCAGATGAGAGCCTCTTTTTATGGTATTAGGTTGCATCTTAATTGATAAAACAGTATAACATTATCCATTAATAAATTCAACCAAGTAATTCATTGTACATATTTTGGCATTTCTCAAACTGTTTAGAAGATAGATTTGGCTTAACAGCATTGTCAGTATTATTATTTTACTGAAGGGGCTCTCAAAGCCTTTCATATGCAAATGACCTCTGAAAAACTCTCAGAGGGAGATACAGCCTATGCAATGCTTTGCAAAACAATTTAACCAAGGATCCCATTTTTGGAATATTTATCAGTATCATGTGGAACATGTGACTTGTGGGTTATCTGAGTTATATGAAACAGTTTGGGAAAGGCTGATATATCTCTGTGTGAATCCTGGAGGTAAATATGCACTCAAATATTAAAGATTATTATTTATCCATGAAATAAAGAAAAATATAATTTTTCATATTATCTTAATAACACCACTTTAAGAGTTGATTATTTTTTAGTGAAACATACAAGCATACACTTGATCTAGATAAAGCCTGAAATGTCATATTGAAACATCACAGCAGAGTTGAAATAAAATCAGGAGAAAACTTCAAGAGCTATTAAATAGGTTTCAACAAACAAATATCAAAAAACATAGAAATTAGGTGCAGTGTTCAAGTATTCACTGAAAATGATACTGCATGAGTATCACAAGGAAGCTATGTGCAATAACATAATAAATTATTCCTAAGTAGTATACAAAAATATGTTTTTATAAAATAAAGTATAATTTGCAAGTCAGAATAGTTGTTTTTTTTCTGACTCTTTTGCTAATGAGCTCTATAAACTTTGATGAGTTATTTAACTTAATTGCTTTTCAAATATAACACAGATATAAAGATAATATCCTCCCCAATATTCTGCTGTAATGATCTAATATTATATTAATATAGTATAAATAATATATTTCGGTGTTATATAAATACACTATTAAAATAGTCTATGAACCTTAGAATTCCAAGAAAAATAAGAAAGTTGTCACCATATCATAATTTTGTTGAAATATTGCTACATTATCTTATTTAAACATATTTTGCATCATGATCATTTATTGACAATCTAGCTCTCTGGAGTTCATCTACTTGCCTCAGTTCTGTAGGTAAACAGATTGAGGTACGACGGAGTAGTAAGGCAATTTAAAAACACAAGCCAAATAATGATACTATCTGATACCTAAGTGATTTACAGAAATATTTGGTATCTCATTCTATTTACCGTTCATCCCTGCACTAATAATATTATTTAGCTATGTGATTATTTTAAGATACAGAAAGTAATCCAAATTCTATGTATCTTATGTACCTCTATGTACATAATTCTATGTACCTCTCTGAAGGCACATAGAAGGATGCTTTCTCTGAGTTTAGCTATAAGCAACAACACAAAGTTGAGTAGAGAATTAGTAATTATCTCTTTAACCTCATAGATTTCAAAATCTCCAACTAACGATTTTAGCAGAAATAAAGAAAAACAACAGTATTTATGATTAGGACCTGAGAAATCCAGATTTGCTGTAAACATACATCAATCTAATCCAAATATTTCCACCAAAGGTGATCAAGCCTGCGTCTTTACGTTCTTACGATCCTAAATACAAACAATTTGTTTAGACTTCATTTGTAAGCCAGTTTTGAAAAAGTTTAAAAATAAGAATTCTCCCAGGAAAGAAGATGTTCAATGTTCAATGTTTGACAGGATTTGAAGTTAATTAAGGCAACTGGATTTTCTATCCATGTGGAGACTGCCATTATCTTTTTTTTTTTTTTAATAAAAGATTTTAATAGTTGGCACTACCTAACAAGTAGAACATTTCACATTGCTTCTTCTTTCAAACACTGCATGTGCCTACATTGCCACAAGGGAATTACAAATCTTATACATTGTCAGAATTACAAAATTGAGAAAGCAAGAATAAGGCAAGGAGGGAAAAAAAAATATGCTGTGAGGCAAATAAACGCCAAAAAAGTAAAACAGTTCAGCACGAGGTCTTCCTAGGTCAGCTAATTTTAAGCCTACATTTTATGCCCAAATGCAAATTTTTATATTATACAGTCCAAAGTCAAAAGTATTTTTCACATTTTTAATAGCACAAAGTCAGAGGCATTTCACAGGATAATAAAAGATCTTCCCTTTGGAGAATTATACAAGAATACTCTAGCCTACTTTCCTAAATTTAAAGACATGCCTTTTATAATGTCCCCAAAGGCTGACTAAAAACATTAATTACATAGACTCCTGGAATACTTAAAAAAGATGCAAATAGTCTCATTCAAGTAAAAATATTTTTTTAAAAGATAATGAATTTAATGACTACTAAATCAATAGTTATATTAAATAAATGTTATCCAACATGGCTTATAATTGGAGTATCAGGAGCAGACCAGAAAAGCAAGACTTTGGAAGCAATCAGGTGACAGGGGTGGGCACTTTCTCGTCCACCCTGGCCTTCCTGATACTGCAGCTCCCTTTACTATGTAAGGACGCCTCACTCCTTAAGTATCTGGCAGCGCCCTTGAACTCTCCTGAGATTTCTGCGAGGGATCATCAAAACAGAGGATGGAGATATTTCCACAGAGGAGCTCCAGGAAAAGAAGCAAAGAGACCACAGCAGGAATTTTAGTAGCAACCTCAGATGGGGTTTCTCCTTGGGGACAATGTCCTGATAGAGCATCCCAGTTTAACCCAGAGTAGTTGCACATATTCATAGGCTCCTGGGTGAGGGGAGGGTGACAGTTATTTATTTGTCCATTCACACGTATACTCCAGGGAGCATCTAACTATATTAAACTCTTGAGGATCACAGGAGAAAATAAAACACAGCAACCCCTAGAAGCTTCTCTGACTACTGTCTCCTCTCAAAGTGGCCGGTCATGTTGTCAAACGTGGCGTCATGATGTAGTCCCTTCCTCTGTGCTTCAGTTCTCTGCCTCCTCATCCCTGCGTCTCCCTACCGAGCACTGTCTTCACTGTTAAATGAATGACTCTGCGTGAAGGGTCTCGGAATAAACCAGAACGGGAGCCCGTTCCTAGCAGTCGCTGGTTCTCGAGAGCTTACTATGTCCCAGGCAATGGGCGGTTGTACATCTATCAACACGGTGAATCCTTAGAGCGACGCTAATGAGGCGGGAGCGATGACCGCCCCCGTTTTACAAATGAGAAACCTGGAAACAGCAAGAGGCTGGGCCAGGAGCGGGATTCGGGGAGAAAAGCTGCAGAACCCGCACTCGAAGCACCAAGTTCGCACGGCTTCTCTGCCGTTAAACGCTACGTTGGGGGAAGAGTATCTGGCACACGCGGAAGGCAGAAGCACCAGCAGATAAAACCCGACTGCTGTGGTTAAAAAAAAAAATGCCCTCCTCATGATTGGGGGGTGCATGTAAAGAGGGAGGCAGAATGATGAACTAGCCAGGGGAAATGATCACTTTTATTCCACTGAAAGGCGAGTCATGCCACATCTATCACCCTGTCAGGTGACTTCACTTAGAAAAGTTTATAGCTATCAGACTGTGGGCAAACCGAAAGTGACGAAAAGATTCAGTCACTCTGCTTTTCCACTGACGCAGGGACCCAGAGATATGACCTCCCTCGCTCCTTGTTGATCCTTGAAATGTTACTACGATTTCAACAAGGCCTGTCCTGCCTGGGTCACAGAGGCAGGGGGACAGATGCCCCGTCCTGTGGTTACATGTACTCCTCCTGGAAGATTATGACAATTAGGAAACTCTGAAATTGCTAGATTGTACATGAAAACACTATACGAACTGCTGAACTAATAGGGAAAAAATTCACACAGGGAGAGAAAATGCATATCCATTAGGCAAACTTTCTTTCTTTTTTTTTAACTAAGTCCTCAGTCACTAAAAGAGATAAAAGCCATGATTCACATTAAAGCTTCCTTGCTCTACAGACGAATTAACAATTAGCACGGGGAAGTCTTTCTTTTTGGTCTCCTGAGAGCTATCTGGACTATTAAACATGGAGGCTTGCATAGGAAATTACAAAGGTTTCCCTCCATTTCAGATTCAAGTCGCATCCATAACACATTTGTAGATTTCCGTACACAGGACATAAGCCCAAAGAAGTTCCTCCTTCTGTTTTCAAGGTGTAATTCACTGCTCTTGGCTGGTTCATAGGAATACATGTTAAATTTATAATCTGGATTGGAGGCAAAATCAAAACAAACAAAAAAATTGGAATAAGCACAGACAAAATATTTTGTAGGAGGAATATTATTCCGTCAGGGGCAAAGTTGCTTCATCCTAATCTATGACACATACAAGCACAAATTAGGTCATCTGCAACAGGTGACAAGTTTTAATTGAATGTCTTCCGTCTTCAATTCTGACAAAAGGTGAATGGAAATAAATGAGTCTGGCCAGACGGCCCTGAGCCCTACAATACCCAATATCTCATTATTTTTAAACAGCTATCTATAAACTGATGCTGACAAGCCTTGAACCTTTTATTTCTGCTCAAGATGAGGTGGCTGCGAAGGGAAGAAAAAAACTAAAAAAAAAGAGAAAGAGAAAGGGGCACATCCAGAACGTTACATTAAAGATGCAATACCTACCATTATCACTTCCCCAATGTAATTAAAGGAAATCTCCTATTCAAAAGGCACTATTTCTTACTTTGCTTGATGTCAGAGAGAGAGAGAGAAAGAGAGAGAGAGAGCGAGCGAGAGCACGCTTGACCAGCATTTGCTAAGCACAGATTACCTTAAAAAAAAAAAAAAAATCTTCCCTTTCTTTTTACCTGTTAAAAATTTCATAAACTATCAGAAGAGAGATTGTCGTGACTTATGGCTATCTAAACTCTATTTTCTCTTGTTACTATTTAATACTGGAGACTGTTCCCTTTATCCTTTCTGAAATTGCCTTCTCACGTGAATGAAGTTATGAATTAGTGGGTACAGACGTGAAGTGTGGCTGCACACCAACATCGGGGAAAGTGATGCTACTAATTCACAATTAAATGTGACAGTGGCAGCAATAAGTTTAACACAATAATACAGTGATAACAGTGCACAGCACCCCGTGGGGAGGCTCTGTGTAAACAAAAGCACGGATATTATTTATGCAAAATCCAATGCCCTGTAAAAATGAATTAAATATGAAATCAACCAAGCTGGTTTACAAGTTGCCAGGCTCAGAGCCATCGTCACTCTGTTCCATTTGAGGGAGAGGAAGATCGTAAAGTCTATGACCAAAAAAAGCTGATGTGGATTTCAAAGAGAATACGGGTATAAAAAGGAACTAGGTGACAGAGAAAGGTGGCCGTGCATCTGGAGGTCATTTGGTTCATCACATGTGACTCGAGATCACATGGGGAAAATGAGTAGAGCCTCTGAAGCTCACGGTGATCTGAACAGGGGAAAACTCTAAGTCCTGGCTAACTTGTTGGTAACTTAGCAAAGATAATAGAAATGTATTACCAGACGCGGGCAGGAATTCGGAGATCCAATTATAAGACGTCAAAGTAATGCATGATGTTTAATATCTTTCTGGTGATTATGATTTGACAAAGTTGAGATTTAAAATAAAGTAAATCTATCACAAAGAACATAAGATGCATGTCCAGGTCACGTGAAAAGAGAATTATATCTCACACATAAAATATGTAGGGAAAAATCAGTCTCATGTAGATTACACAGTTTAATGCAGATTAAATGTTAATATAATATTAATGTGTACATGTCCAAGTCTCATACCAGTAAGAACTTCTCTTGGGAAACTGTGACACTTACTTCCTATTTTTATGACACCAGCAGCAGGAAGTTTGATACAACAATAGTAATAACAGTGCACGACACTCTGTGGGGAGGCTCTGTGTAAATAAAAGCACAAATATTATCTATGTCAAGTTCAATACCCTGCGAAAATTAATTAAATATGAAAATAAGCTGGTTTTCAGGCTGCCAGGATGACAACCACAGATACCTCGTTTCATTCAAAGGAGGGGATAGTCCAGCGGCTCCACTATAAGTCTTTAACGGAGTAAAGGAGAATTGCTACAGACTGAACGTTTGTAGCCCCCAAATTCCTATGTTGAAAGCTAATCTCCAAAGTGACGGCATTTGAAGGTGGGGCCTCCGGGGTTTGATAAGGTCATGAAGGTGCAGCCCTCATGACGAGACTAGCAGACACCCCAAAAGGCTCCCCATGTGAGGGCAGCGAGAAGCAGGCTGCCTGAGAACCAGGAAGCCCTCACCAAACACTGAATCCGTCAGCCGCCCCCACCCCCACCCCACCCTCCAATCCGGGATTCTTCAGCTTCTAGAACTGTGAGGAATAAATTCCTGTGGTTTATAAGCTGCCAAGTCTGTGGTGTTCTGTTAGTGCATCCTGAACGGACGAAAACAAGAAGTGATGAAGAAACATAATAAAAGAGTTCGAGAGATACTCTCCGATGGGGATGGGTCGCTACAGGATGTGACATGAAATAAAGAAAATGGGTTGGTCCCCTCCCTTTCTCAACCACTTCTACAAACCCATCACTAACCCTCATTCATCCGGCAATTGGGCTGTTAAGTATTTGTGAGGAGAGTTCATGGAGAAAAAGAGGAAAAAAAAAAAAAAACCGAGAGGAAGTAGGAGAGAATGGCTTAAGTCTGATAAAATTCAGAACTGAAGAAAAGAGGCAACAGGTCGTTCACAGCGCCCTCGGCTGCCTTGAGCTCTGAGGTGGCCACAGCAGCGTACAGGCACTGGGGCACATTTTCAAGCTGATTAAAATACAGCTTTTCTCCCCCACAGTTGACAAATTAGACCATCGAGAGATTTAAGACTTAAGAAAAACTAGGCTAAGAGGGGCAGGAGTGGCAGTGATAATAAGGCATTTACAAGTTCATGATGTGTTCACTAAAGTTAAATAAAGACAGATATGGAAAGACTATCAACAACAGACACTAAATAAGTAATGTTTCCTGTACAATTAATGTCCATTTATCAGCCTTTGATCTCGTGCATATTTTCAGGATCTTCCTTCTACCTGGTTTCAGAAAGATGACTAGAAATTCAGTGTGATTTGTTGTAGGCAATGAGCATACGAAAAGATATTTGTTTTGTTTTATTTTGTTTTTTAATTTGGTTTTCGAGCCAAATGTTCAATGACACATTTTTATTTCACAGCTCGGAGCATCTAGATTTTAATAAAGAGCTACCCCAGGCTCATGCTTCATTGATACATAACATTCAAGATGTGGGGAAGAGTTATACACATAAGTAAGTGTAAACATAACATTTCCGGTCAAGGAAAATAACTGCGGAAAAGCAAACTCTGAGGGCCAACAGGAAAACTTATTGAAGTGTCATGGCAGGGTGTACTACGCAGCCTGTATTTTTAAATCGGGAGGTATGAAGAGTGTGTGAAGGCACACAGAAAACACTAGTGACATTGTCAGTTTCCAAAGAAACCAGGCCATCAATTTCCTGAGAGCCATCCCTGTGTATAGCTGTCCCGTGGTGGGTAAGATGTGAGGGTCCCATGCCATCCACAAAATGGTCCACAAGGCCATAGAGTGCCAAGAAAAGACAAACAACACGCTTTTCTAGTCACAATGCGGCTCAAGGTCGGATTCTGGGAGTGAGAGTCCAAGTGTGACCGTCACATGCGGGAGGAGATGGAAGTCCCCATGAAAACCTCGCGATTTCCCAGTCCAGTTTTTCTTAGTCTCTCCTGTCAGCAGAGCCTCTATATTTTTGAAACACAATCTGGGCCAAAATCAAACTTCAAGATATTTATATTTATTATCTCTAGTCAGCTTAATTCCACAAAAACAAAACAAAACAAAACAAAACAAAAACTGAGGGTTGAGGGCACAGTGAGAAAAAAACACTGTAATTGAAACAGCTTCCAAGGATCAAAATACAGCCAAATGACTTTGGTTTATGTTTTAATTATATATTAATCATCATGGCACATGCAGTATACATATCATACATAGTATACTATGCCTGCCACAGAGTAAGCACCCCAAACTACTAAGTAAATAAATAAACATGTGCCTTACAGCCATCTACCAGTCAGGTTTTTTAATGTGATTGTTTTTCTTTTGATACTTCTAAACCTGGACTACATACGTAGAAAGGTATGAACCGCTTGTCAATAATTCTTGCCTGTCGTGTTTTTCTTAATGCACTAGTTTACTATAACTTTAGAAAGGTTGAGGAAATTTGATGACAACAAAATAGCATAAAGCACTAAAAAAAAAGGAAGTGCTGAAACGTATGAGAGCAGAATTTAATTTTCAGTATTTATCCTGGACAATACACAAGGAAACAGCGTTTGATTTTCTGGGAAATCCTGAGATAGGTATTTAAGAAAAACCAGCTAATGAGGATTATATTTAGATGCTGAATACTGAGCCAGAAAGACAATAGGTCCCTATCCTTGGGAAATTTGACAAATGAAGAAAACCGTCCTCTTTCTGAGACATTTTTATTTCTCTCCTGCCTGGAAGTAGATGAATGAGTGTGATCACGTGCTCAGCTCTCCTCCAGGTCTAAGAGTCTATGAATGAAATGATGTACTTAAAAAGATGGAAGTGACCCACAGACTCAGAGTATGACAACCGCCTTGGCAGTTGGAAACATCAACACACTTCATATCTTAAATCGAGGCAGACCAGAGCCAAACGGATGTCGCTAATGAACCAGAAGAGCAGACAGCTTTCTGGCCCAGGTCTGAGCGTCCCCCTCACACTGACCTTGGCCAAATGCATTTCCTTTTGTTCTTGATGATGATCAAGCAAATAAAGGGCCCGGGTTTGAAAAATGTTTCTAGCTTATTACTGCATTAGGAAAAGGTCAATAATGCCTGTTGCACATGGCTGTGGAGACTAAAGTATGGAAAATCATAAACAGCTTCAGGTTTGTAGGCATTTTACAAAATATCGACTACATTTTGCTGAGAGGAGAATACGACCTGATAATGGATACTTTTTAAAACAACCAATAAGCAGTCAATGGTTATACTGATATTTAACCAAATTTCAGCCAGAGTTTAGAAACAAAAAGGCATTTGGCTAAATATAATCAGATTTCAGTAAATATATTGCAATGGGTGATTTTCATCTCAACGTCTTTAGTCACCTTTTTTCAGAAATTATAGTACTTATAAATAGGCACTATAATAGTGAATTTAATAGTGAATATACATAAATACAGGGATAGATACATACACATAAGATTCTAAACCAGTAAGACATTAATCAATTTCTTTATTTTCCTGATAATGATTTGGCTGGCTAAATGATTTTATGAGACTTACTTGCAAAATTTTTCCATCCAAGGAAAAACCATGATGTGTTATTTTATATTGATATTTGTATCAGTAGTTGTGAATTCAAACAACTACGGGGACAACCGATGTAAAGTGATGAGTAAAGTGGACCATGTGTTTATAAAAGAATGAGGGGTGTGCACGTGACCCTGAGAGCATTTGCCCGGTAGATGGCACCACCCCAATGCCAACGCCGGTGTGAACATGCCTTGCGGGACGGAGGTAGGCCCACAGGACCAGGGCTCGATGTTACCCCATTTCCAAAAGAAGCCTGCAATCTGTATCTACAAATCACCCGATGTTTACGTGTTCACACAATTTTTTTAGCTTTTGGTGGCTCTTGGGCCTTTGATCCACATTCTTTTACGCAGGGCCAATGGTTAGAAGTCCCCTGACAGAAGCCAAGTCTGACAATTGGCTAGTTAAATTGATCATATCCCAAGTTAGTAGCTATTTAGAAATTATCCTTTTATTTTATTTAGGCACTCATTAAATATGAGCATAAATTAAATTGTCTAATTGCTTATGTTGTTATATAGGATACATCTTGAAATTCTAATTTTAAAATGCTACTTAGTAGGGTTTCAGGCATAATGATAATGTATAAAAGATAATGGTTTTCATTAGAAAGCATTTCAAACAAGAATAAAAATTTAATCATCCATGCCCATACATAACACCTGTCAGTTAGGAATGCTGACGTGTTTTGGTCCAGTTCAGCCCTCTTAAAGAATCTCTTGCTAAGCACAAGTATCTACTGTTATTAATTGTAAAGAGCAGCAAAGGCTTTTCTCAAATTCATCCATTATGTTTACTGTTTTCAGTCTTTGAAGGAACATCTTTCTGCCCAGTAAAATCTGTTAAAACCTACAAGCCAATTCTTGTAATATGGTTAGTGCATCTCCATTGTCACTAAGATGCATCAAATTAATCAGCTGGCAAAGAATCACTCTTGTCTTTGCCTGGACCCTATGTCCCCCGACTCCTTGCATTATACAGAAGAGATGGTCTTGGAAGTGGCAGAAACATACGAGGATACTGAATACTTCACGGAACAGTCCTAGGTTAGTAGATCATAGAATAAAAAAGACAAGAAGATGCTGCTAGATGGAAAATTGGAGGGGTGAGTGTGGGCGGGAGATGGCCAAGGCAGCGTGACTGTGTCAAAGATCGGAAGAGAAAAAAAGAAAGGGAAAGATATTTAACTTGAAAAGACTCTTGAGTGTTTAAAAAATAAAGCCTATAAGTTTAAAAGAAGGTGGCAAAGATCACTATTGCATTAATTCTTAGAGAATTTGCACCACATTCTGAAAACCTTTCATATGCAGAATAACATAATATGTAGGGTGAAAAAGTGAGATTTTAAACAGTCTGTGACATGCACCAGACAGCCAGAAATAGGCTGGACCAACATATCACTGCAGTAAAATTATAAACTTATTTCTAACAGATGACGGCCAAATGTGTAACACCTACTGAACTCAATAAATGCTATTCCATAATTCCCATGAACACCAAGCTGCTCCAGGAACTTGGGTCTCTGACTGAGAGGTGATGGCTTCCTCTAACCGTACGTATTTCAGAAACTGTCTTTTCAAAGCCTCTCATGTCTGCTGCCATCAAGAGAACTTGATGGGAAACCCCTGGAAGTTTGCAGTGCACCGCCCTCATCAGTTAAGAAGGAGGCAGCAGGAGGCATCTCGTCCACCTACAGGGCTTCCTGGCTGCCTCTCAGCACCGGAAGCCTGTGCCGGCCCAGGAAATGAAAGACCGTGACACTGAACCCAAGTTGCCATGTGGCAGGTGGAACCAGCCCAGCAACTGGCCCATCAAAGCAGCCTGAGGACACACTTAAATGTCATCAGGACACTTCCATGACAATGTTGAGACTGGAAACCAGTACACTATTTTGATTTCAAAAGTTTTGGATAATCATACATCTTGCTTTACTTGTGCATCTTAATTGTTTGTTTATTTGTTTAGATTAGTTTCAAGTATATAATACATTGGTTGGATATCTATATAGTTTGTAAAATGATCCCCCAATTTGTCCCTCCTTCCCCTGACCCTCCACCTAGCCAACGTATTAATGCTAACTGCATTCCCAATGCCGTGCTCCCCATCCCCGTGACCACCCATCAGCTAGTAATTTGTACTTCTATACCCCTCCACTCATTTTCTCAGCCCCCCAAACTCCCCTCCCCTCTGTCTACATTTTAAACATATCCTAAGAGAGACAATCAACACAGTCAATAATTTAGGTGTTTGGGGGGGGGGACATAAAAAAGTCATTCTTCCCCACATTCTCCCTTATTTTTCTCATCTGGCCAACCAGTTTTTTATACATATTCACACACACACATATGCACACACTCATTATGTATATATGTATAGAAATGATCAGATCTTTCTAAAATAAATTATATGTTTTGTAAATCAATGTACTTTGTTCTTAAAAACATGTAAGTTATAAATGGGAAAAAAACATAAGTATATCAGTAAACTCTTCTGAGCACTTCTTGCATAGGTACTATTCATATTATTTCACAGATTTCAAATGGTTTCCCAGCCATAAAATAATTTGCATATCCTTTTACAATTTTCACATCATTTACACATGGAGTTTACTTGCTACTTATGAAATCAAGGAAAATAACAAAGGCACTGTTAGCCTAGTATTAAGATGAAGAAAACTGATATCAGCTCTATAATTCTCTACTCATACCTCTTTTACTGCTGAGGATGTGATTTAAAATAGTCAATACATAATACAGTAGTTTTAAGACCAGTTGTGTGCTAAACACTAGAAAGTGTTAAAATGTCCCAAATGCTGTGGTACCAAAAATAGTCAATAAAAATTCATTGTTAACAAGGAAGAAAATAAAAATAACTGGATTTATTTTAATTACTGGTTCTAAAAAAATAAGAGTTCATTCACTTATCAAAACATACCCAGCTCAGAACTGAGATAAATTTTAAAAACTTAAATAAAGTAGGCAACTGGTATGTAAGTAAAAAAATAAATCAGCTCTAGAATATACTATTTGGCCTTTTTGTGTGTGTGTTTCCCTGGTGCTTATTATGGATTTTCTTTTTCAAGACTGAGATGCACTTAAAACAGGAAAATAAAGAATATTTTCATGGACTCTGTAAACCTATATTGCTGCACTTAGTAAACCACTAACGTGTTCTGCATTTCCATGTAAAGTCTTTAGAATGAGACTATACCAAACACTGTAGTATCTCTAATTAAGAATTATATGCTGCCTATTTAAGAGAACAGGGGGACAGTTCTGAATTTAGAGTACATAATTGCAAATTTTCTTTTGAAATCAAGGGAGTTAAGCACAAAATAAGAGAGCAAATAAATTCTAAAATGTTCACTAAATAAATGGGGAAGGAAACCTGATGTTTAAGGAAAAATATACTTTCAAAAGTAGGATGTTAATGATTTCAAATAATGTCAAAATAGACATTTGTGAACAGGTGTAAGTTTAAAAATGTCACCATAACCTGTTATTAAATAACATGTGGCTATTGAATAATGCCACATAAATAGCAATGTAGGACCAATTACATAAATTTTATCAATCCTGATGATTGAATTCAACAAAAATACATAACAAATCAGAGAACTGTACATCAACCTCTATTTGTCTATGGAAGCTGACAGCCTACGTAACTTCTGGGTTTCCAAAACCTTCATTTAGTGGCACTGTATCATACTTGAGACATTTCATCCCCTGCTTACAAATTCTACGTCTGTCGTACAACCAATACCCATACGATGACTGAAAGTTTAATAAACTGACATTTAAATATGAATTAGGTATTATAAATCTCCTAACAGTGTATTTAATGTGAAACATTTAGACATATATTCCATAGAATTTTGAACAAGAAAATCATTTTTGAAAAATTGTAACGTTTCGCAATCTACAATTTGATTCAGATCGATGCTTTGGACCAAAACAAAATTGTAATCAGACACCCTAATGTATTTAGTAATAGTTAGATAATCTGCACCTCGATTACAATATGTGCCCGCTCTGAAATTTAAAAAGAAAGCAGTAGCAAATTTATTATAATTTGATAAAGAAGTATTTAGACCTTTGGGGAAGGAGTTAGTGAATTATAGATCAGAAACCAAGTTCCGTGACTCACTGTGAACTTTCATTCTAATAGTTAAACTACATGTCTATCAAATTGCTTATGAGGACAAATTTATGGAAAATAACCAAGAGTAAAGCTTTGTTCTTATTAAGAAACATGAATATGTATGCAATTTCAGCCAGACTAAATTAACCCAAAAATGAATAAATAAAAAAATAAGGACAATAATTGTCACAAGAGAAGGCTTGCCTCCCTTTTGGCTCTTATGAAAGCATTTATGTTTAGCATTTCAAAAAAAAGGAATTTATATTTTCAAATAAAACTATTTAGAAAGAGACAAAAGAAAAGGAATCTTCAAGGAAACTACTATGCAGCAAGAAACATGTACAGTGTTCCTCATTTGTAATAAACCTTTTTAAAGCAGAGACAGCCTGCAGGCTCACTGTGAACATAACACGTGATAATTAGCGTTCATACAAGCAGCATGTTATTGCTCAGGCGTGTCCATTTCTTAAGCATGACTCTGTTGAGAAAGGTTCATTCAGCCACTAACCCGAAGTGCACATCAAACATCTTTTGAAACTGCATGAGCTCAGAATAGAATGAAATCCCATTTTAGCAGCAACAGTATAAATATGAAATTAATAGGAAGTGTATCACAGATAGTTATGTGGATTCCTCTGTCTTCACAAACATGTGTTCCCCCAGGCTAATACTGAATCATCAATTGATTTAAACCAATATCAATAAAAAAAATGGATTCTACCTATGATTCCACCTTTATTTTCAATCTAAAGGTTAAATTTGATTGATATGCACGGATTATGGATTTCAGCATATGAAATCAGTACTATTCATGTTTAGCAAACTTGCAAATTATACTGCTATCTCTCTGTCTCCTTGAGTTACTATTTATTCTATAACATTTTCACATGGGAAGACCTGAGAGTTAGGAAATACTACACTAAAAAAAAAAAAAAAAACTAAAGCGATTGTGGCTGTTCCTATTAATTAATTATTAGAAATTAATGTGGCATTGCCTTAGAAAAAAATCAAGATAAATAACTATAAATTTAATGCCTTTATGCCTCAGACATTTCAAATGTATAAATCACCTCTATTTCCAAGGCTTTGGAATACAGTAAGTGAAAACACCCAAGTGAATTATTAGTGTTTACAAAGCACTTTCACGTAGATCACTTCCTGTAACTCTTATAACTCAGTGTCATAAACACAGGACTACTACCTGCAACTTGTAGGCTCAGAGGAGTGAAGGAACTTGCGATCAAGATCTTGTACTTGTTTTCTTCTAATTTCAAGTGCTCTTTATATGATCCTATCTCTCTCTCTCTCCACTTTCTAAAACTCTAAAATAGAATTTTTTAAAATTTTATTATTAGTTTCAAAAATGAATTTTGAAATAAGAATAAAAAAATAAGAAAAAAAAATAAAGAAAAGGAAAGCAGATTTCCTCATTGCTCTCCCACCCTTTTATCCCTAAAACAAGAACTTTGAGCCATTCCAAGCTCCTTTCCTGAGGACTCACAGTCCATGGGAATCTACAAGACGTGAAGTACGTTAACACTAAGGCTCACAGCTGAATGTGTGCAAGGGGAAAAGAAGACAGAGTTAAAGGAAGCACCAGAATTTAGATCCTAAAGAAAAACACTGCTCTCTTGGCCAAAATGGGGGAACTGGAAAAGGGAACCAGTTTCTAAACAGAGATAAGAAGCATGGTTTTATGCTTGTCAAGTTTAGGATGATTTGGGGAAATCCAAGAGATAGCACGCAGAATTCGAAACTGAAATTCAGGTAAGAACATGGGACTGGGGTATCCAATTGAGTCACAACCCAGATATTTGAAATTAAAAATATAGATTCAGTTTTCAAGAAGGAGACTAGAAGGGCTAGGATCAATCTTAGGCACTACTCACAAATATAGAAGAGAAACAGTAAGTGAAATGAGAGAAGGAAACTAAGAATGGGTTATTTTAAAAGTCAGAGGGAAAAATTGGTGACTTATACATGAAATTCAAGGGAGGAGAAACCATTATGAAGTGAGATGCATACAAATTTAGCAGGAAGAATGAAGAAACTAAAATTGATGAAATAATATAACAACTTAGGGAACATAGGATAATATTACTGTAAGTTATGATAAAATTAAATGTCTTAAAAAGTGTATTTTTTTAAATATTTTTTCAAAATATTTTTTCAATCAACCCTGATGAAAATATATTCAGTAGCACAGATCCTTAACTAAACCAAAACTCTTCTAAAGGCAACTATTATTAATCATATGAATAATATGTAATTATAATGCATTATATCAAAAGGGAAACTATTAAATCCTATCTCGCTGTTCTATTTGAGCGTGCACACGCGTGCATGTGCGCGTGTGTGTGTGTGTGTGGTTAAAGTTAACCTTTAGTGTTTTGGTTGTAAATATTACTATATTGTCTTAACACACTGTAAAAAAAATCAAAGCCAAAGGGGTAGATATCAATACACAATTAGATATCAATACACAAATATCTTCTAAGAAAAATCACAAAATTTCATGCCGCCAACAGTTCTAAGATCCGTGGTATGGGACTGGATTAATTTTAGTATTTGTTATTTTTTGTTCAACTCCAAACAGAACAACTCTCATATAAGATATCCCTCCAGAGTACTCTGAAGTATTCTGAAGGTTATCAAGTTAAAGAATTGTACAATCAACACTCATTTATGTTAGGATGTTACATCTGTTAAGGATAGGCAGAAAAATCTGGATATATACGTTAAAAAGGAGTTCAAACTGGCTTCTTTCCTCTCTGTCTGGAGTTTAGGGAATAACAAGACTTCTGAAATCCAACACCCTGTAAAATTTTGTTTTACTTACCAAGATCATTGACATGTTTTCTGAGCTAGAGGTTTAGTCAGAGATTTTTGGAGAAAATGAAAGCAGAGGGCAGTAGAACTGGTTCTACTGATGAAAACCCAAAAGACTGAATATTATGCTGTGATTTCAAGCCTGTAAATATATACAGTATATTGTCTGACACCTCATTAGGGAGTATGGAAGAGTAACGTGAGAACTACACACCCAATCTCACTTTACACAGCCAGTATAAGTCAAAAGACAGTCTCCATCAGACTTAGTCATTAAAAGATGGTATAATAACATATGTTCCCTTTATTGTCTCCTAAAGCTATGCTTTATTGACAAATGACCTTCTGATATTTAAGCTTGACTAACACATGCCTGTACACAGCAGTCATGTTCATTAATACAAACAATCCCCAGAATGTGGTATCACAGAAAGGTATTAAGTCTCTGTCCTCACTCCTGGCACACAGATCCTAAAATCTTTGGAATTATCTCAGCGATAAATAAAGGTGATAAGAGACCCATTGGTTCTAATGAGACAACTCTTGGCAAGCCCCTAGACAGCTTTAGGGTATGTGCTGGTGGCCAGAGAAACCAAGCTTTGATTTAAAGCTTGGAACTTTCAGCCCCACTTCCCCCCAACCCCCACCTCCAGAAAGGGGAGAGGAGCCAGAAATTGAGTTAATCGACAATGGCCAATAATGTCATCCATCATGCTTATTTAATGAAAACCTCCATAAAAGACCCTAAATAATGGGACAGGGTTTGGAGAGCATCCAAGCTGATGAATACATTGAGCGGCTGGGAGAATGGTCTACCAGGAGAAGGCATGGAAGCTCTGGAACCTCCCCGACACCTTGCCCTCTGCCAGTAACAATAAGTGGAGCGAGCCATTCCAGTCAATTATCAAACCTAAGGAGGAGGTATGGGAACCTCTGATTTACAGCCACATGTCAAAAGTATGGACGGACTACATCTTGTGATTGCCATCTGACGTGGAGGTGGTCTTGTGGGACACCCCGTCTGAGTCTGGAAAAGCAGAGAATTGGTTGCTGGGGCTGGAAAACACCTCAGAATGACAAACCCCCACTAGCCATAGCATCTAGATCTTGTTGCTTAATACCATTCTACACCACAAAGAACTAAAGCTCCTCGGAGAAATGGCTGACTCTAAGGCTGCGGCACAGAAAGTAGAAAACGAATCTGGATTTGTGCCAGAAGAGCTAGAAAGTGAACCAAGAATAAGAGGGACGTGTCGACAACTCACAAGAAGCCAGCCTGAAGGGGCTCCCACTGGATAAATCTGAAACAATCTGGGCATCAAAATAAATACTGACAGGAACATTTTACAACTCGCTGAATAAAATAAGAATCATGAGTCCATATTAACATGAACAAACAAATGAATAAACTGAAGGTTGGATGGAGGATGGAATGTTTACATAAGTCTCAAATTATCACCCCACAAAGTTCTTATTACACTGGAAGGGGGCAAGGGCAATCTGTGGTAGAGAGGCCTGGTGGACACCCTCATTCAAGTGACCAAGCTAATATCGACAGAGTGACAAAGGAGAGACCAGTGTGCCACCTGACACAATGCAATGACGTCACGGCATAGCGGCCGTGATATGCCTGCCAGAGACGCATGGCCTGAATCCAATCATGAAGAAACGTCGTAATAACCCACCTCGAAGGACATTCCACAAAATAACTGGCCTGAAACCTTCAAAACTGGCAGCCAAAAAATGTAAGGAAATAATGTCAATTTAATCACAGATGCATATTTCGTGCCCAGGGAAATGTATCACTCTCAGAACTGTCAGTAATCCCTTGAGCTTAGCGTTTCCGTTTCCGTTCCCAGTTCCTTCGGCGGAGCTTGCTCTCTCTGTTCTTCCCCTCTCTCCTTTTCCCTCACCTCTCTTCCTCCCCAGACTCCAGAAGGTCAGTGCTACCTGGAAGCAACAGTACCAAAATGCCCATCTGAAAATGAGATTTGTTTTCTTTTTTCACATCCTGAACCTGTATTTTCAATTGATTTTAATGACCTTGGAGTTAGTGTCATTTCAGGATGGGGCTGTCACCTTGGTAAAACCTTTCAGAGGTGACCATGTGAAGAAGAGTCGTGTGTTGCTGTAGGTTTATGAAGCACCTCACTTATATTATTACCCCATCAGACTCTTCTCTCCTCCCTGAGATACGTGTGTCTATGTTTCACACTTCACAAATGAGGAAACTGGGGCAGATTCAATCCATTACAAGGTTCATGGATTATAGTGAGCGCTATAACATCAGTACTACATGGCCGCCTCCTTTATGTACAAGACTGTCTATGTTTCAGCATTAAAAAGGAAGGAAGGAAGGAAGGAAGGAAGGAAGGAAGGAAGGAAGGAAGGAAGGAAGGAAGGAAGGAAGGAAGGAAGAAGGAGGGAGGGAAGGAGGGAGAGAGAGAGAAGAAATTAATTAGACAAAGATCTGCCGCTGAAATTAGTTGGTACTGTCCAGGCTGCTCAGTGTGAATGAATGACAGTCACTACGCCATCTCCATTAATGTATAGGAAGCTGCAGTAACCTAGCTTCTATCCCATTGTTGCTTAGCTTTTTAACTAAAACGAACAGTCCTTTATCATGATTTTTTTTTTAAAGGAGAAAAAAGAAAATGAGCAAAATCAATTATAGTTGTTGGTGAATTCCATGAATCTGAAGTAAAACTTTACTGTTTTAATTAAATGGAAATACACACCTATTGTTTTAAAGACATTAAAAAGACAATCCCAACCCTGAGACTGGCCCTCCCTACTCCAACCCTGTCTTTTTAAACTGGAACATCTACGACAAACAGGCCAGCCGCTGTCTAAAAGATGGGATTCTGATTGTGGCCGACCACAAATCACTATCTGCATTCTAATTATTCCTCTAAAAACCCTCCTAATTACAAGTCCACCGTTTGTGCACTTTTGTAGGTTTTGAATAGCTATCTCATTTAAAGTAATCGAATAGAGTTGGCAGATTTGAAATCAAAGGAACTATATAGAAGTTTGAATAAATTCCTAGTGAATCATTCTAGGGTTTCCATTCCATTCTCACCAGCTGAATCTTAATAGTAGTATCCCGAAACACAAAAGAAACCTCTCATAATTGGCGTAAAGGGACCTTGTAATGGTGACATTATAACTTTGAATTTATGAGATGGGGTCGAATCCCCACTCTATCACTTTCCGGATGTGAGATCTTCACCTCTTTGGCTTTAGCTTGTTTACGATGACTAAATGAGATGATGTGTCTCTGGTACAAAAAGATTGTTGGCTATTATTCGTATTTACATTTGCATTACAAATACACTTTATCATCCTTTAGACTTTGTGCTAATTTTTCAAAATCAGTTCCAGAAATTAATGCAATTTATTTTTATATAAAATATTATTTATACCTTTTCGAATACTATTTCATGTTGTAATGTTTTAAAGACAGCAAAATATCCACAAATAGCTATTTGCTCAATGGTTCCATCAGCTCTATCATGGGTCCGTCCACAAGTCCAATCTAGAGGGTCAACTTTCAGCAAACTGTCTTCTCGCTCCCACCTTCCAAAGTGGTCCTCTACCTCCATCCTCCCAGCTGAGCAGAGCACTCAACATCCTGGAACCAGCTGCTTAAATCTGATCACTCAGCTACAATAAAGTGAAGTGGATAATATCATTGCTTTGAGTTTGAATCACAGCTCCACCACTTTCTCGCAGTGTAACCTTTGCACAACTCATTAATATCGTAGAGTGTCATCTTCCTCCTCTCCTATAGGGTACGAGTGAGGAATTAGAAGGAGAACATGTCTAAGAGGCCTTGTTTCACACCTGGCACATAGGAGACATTCAATAAATGTTGGGGCCCTGTGGCCTTTGTTTTGTGTCTCCCTAGGAAGACAGAACACGTAAAGTTACAATGCAAAAAAAAAAAAAATTAGTCTCTATTGGTAAAAGTTCGAGACTCAGTATTTTGGCAGAGAAGGTATTTTGAGACCTGCGGCATTTCTAGCACCTGTCACATCATAACAGGCAACTACTTAATCCATCCTGCAGGAGGAGACTGTGGCTGGAGGTGACGCTTCTATAAACTCTGCCAAAAAACATCCTGCAAGCACTTGTGTGAGAATGGGAAATCTACCTTCACTCTTTCTAAGAAAGACCAGAGGAATGTTGTTTTCTAGGCAAATATTTGAAATACATGTTTGAAAAGAGGAAATCAGGATGATTAAAACAAAACATTATGTAACACATTAAACCATGTTTAATCACAGAAAACATGACTTTTTTTTTTTTTTTCAAGATTGATATTATTACCCGGGAAGGCTTACTCTATGTCTGAAATCCTCCAGTTCTCATGGCACTCAGCTCTCGTTTCTATAAGAACTCAGGTTAGCTCAAAAATGACAGGGTCATGATGCACATAGAAACAGAAAAGTCTGGTGTGGCCCAACTTCTACGGTCAAACATAATCAATCATAATTGGATTTATTTATTTTTCCACTTGATAAAACATATTCTGAAAATTTTATTGAGAAGCGTGTACAATAAGAATGTGTTTCAATTGTTTCAGATAATTAAATTTCAAATAATTAAAAAATTAAAGTACTAGTTATCAAATGTCGAATGCACAAAATGTCAGATTCTTGGAAAGGGTGTGGCCCAGATTCATGTCTATTATGCTTTTATCACCTGTCCTCTATTTCTGGAGACATAATTTTTGAGAGGCCCTAATTAGCTGTCTATTCAAGTACAACTCAGTGAAAAAGCTAAAGGCTTGCCTGGCTGTTTTCCCCCAAATTTTGATTTCTTAGAAGGCTGAATTTCTGCTTAAACTGTCCCAAAGCCCTTGGGATCAAGTGACGATTTCATTTTCTACTACACCAGATTATGAAAACAATTATACAAAACATCAATAATACAAAGCATCAATAGCATGTCTTCCCTGCATAATTTTGGTAGGAAAGTGGTAGGAAAAAAACCTGCAACAAGTCTGGGTGTCTCAGTAGTGTATGAGAAAGACAGAGCTTACTGCCATGTTCCATATGCATTACGCTGACACATGCTGCCCCAAAGCCAATTCAAAGAGCAACCAGGGATTGATTACCTGTGCTCCGTTTTCCCCCGAGAAGAACACGTGTGCTCTTATACCACTTCCAACCTGTGCAAACCCCTTCCCCGGGGTCAACTGGCTCACCGAGAAAGTCAGAAGAGGAGCCACATAAAACACGATTACTGCTCTAGTTTTCCCTAAATGCTCCAGCGGCCGTCACTTTGCTCTGTGTACTCCGCATTCCATTACTGCCCGGAGTAATAAAGACTTCTGTCACCGCGAGAGCTTTTCATCTTCAGCGCTCCTTTCTCTTCTCCTGATAAGCCTGCCAGCTCCACTCTCAGTAAATGAGCTCATGTGAACACTTTATTTTCAGCGTGTGAAGACAACAACAACAACAACAAAAAAGGGGGGAGCCTGCTCAGCTTCAGAGACAGAGGAGGGGGGTCATGCTCTGTCTTCAGAGTCAGAGGAGGATGCTCGAAAGGGACTGGAACTGACCGAGGGACCCTCTCTCGAAATAAGAAACTGAAAGGTGAGCCATTACCCTCCCCCGCTGGCCTCGCTGAAGTCTGGGGAGTGGAGGGAGCGAGGGACGGGGGGACGGGAGGGGAAGGCGAGGGAGGAGAACAGAGCAGCCACCTCTAAACCGACTTCTGTTTGTGCACATTAAACGTGCATTCACTCACGCCGGCCAGCACCGCTAGCCAATGTCAACACCACAAGGCTATGTGTGCTGAACATTTTACATGCGGGACAGATGGCTGAACCATCCCAATGCAGTCAATTCCGGAATGAGTGAATCGCGGCTTAGGCGTCCTCATCCAAACAGTAACTAAATTTAATTTTTTTGCAATCAGTGGCATATGCTTGCATCTGTCTACAACATGACTGGGGCCAACTCTGATCTGGCCGTGGCATCCTGAGCGTGGAGGCTACACGACTCCTGCTCAACTGGAACAGCAGCGAGAAACGGGGGAAGAGAGTTACCTAGTTAAGAATACGCATTGCCTTTTGAGCCCTTGGATATCGACCGCGTTTGTGATACAGGTAAGGGCTGCTGAACTGCGAGAGGATCGTCTCCCTTGTATTTCTAAAATGTTTAAGCTTGTCTCATCCAATAATAATAATAATAATAATAACAATAATAATAACCACCACCACCACCACCAAACAGCAACAACAGTAATGTGTGAGACGCACATTTAATTTTCTATTACATCTAAAAAGATTGGTCTTAGCTGTGGCCTCATATGTTCACTCAATTCAATTTATTCAAATGTGTATGAAGTGCTTATTTTGTGCCAGTCTCTGTGGTCGGCATGAGGCAATATTACGGCGTCCTCTGATGGAGAGGCAGGCATTCGGATGGATAGTTACAGGCACGAAATGCTCGCTTTCTCAATAAGGCCTGGCCAGGCCCCAGGGGGAGCATAAAGAAGAAAATATAACTTCTCTAGGGGAGTCAAGGAAGCATGGGGGCATCATGGAGTCAAGAAGTGAAGGTGCCCGATGGAGATGAGGAAGACAGAAGGAAGCCAGTGAAAACAGGATCTGGGATCGTGCGCCCCAACATGCGGCCGTTTCAATTTCAACGTAAACGAATAAAGCGCAAACTAAAATTCAGGTTTTCCTTCCACGAGCTGTGCGTCAACTACTCCACAGTCGCGTGCGGCTGTGGCAGCGGACAGTGGGGCTTGCAGAACGGCCCGTCACCGCCGGCAGTTCCATGGCCGTGCAGCTTCGGGAACGCGGACTTTCGGGGAGTGACACGCTCTGAGGCTTGAGGTGTAGGAAGGGACCCGATGCTCTGCACCCTAGGAAACCGCTCGAAGAAACGGAGGCTCTAGCTCTCGGTATCTGAAGAGCCACAGGTGGACTTCAGAGGTAAAGTAAGTCGTGTGGGTCAGTGAGGGAGAGAGAACACGGGCTCGATCAGAGAGTGTTTTAGGGAGAACCTCATTCAAGCAACAGTGGGGAGGGAGAAGCACACGCACACACACACACACACACACACACACACACGTACTCACACACGCAAGCATTCCACACAGGTATGCCAACCATATATGCTCTTTTCCCCTTTTATTTTTCAGTAACAATGACAACCACCACCACCACCACAATAATTCATAATAATAATGAACATTTATCAAATGTTTACTGTGGACGAAGCACTGCCTCAAGTATTTCACGTGTATTAACTCGTTAAGGTCGAGGGGTAAAATGATAGTTTAGGGAACCCTGTTGACGTCTCTAGGCCAATATTTCTATTTAATTCTTCATATTCATGGCTTTATGGGATGAGAAATAAAGAACTGTGACTAGAAATAACTACAGGAACACATGTGGACAGGTTGCATCAATGGTGTGTTTCATCCTGCCCATCAAACTTAAGACTTAAACTGTGATCTTGGAAATTGGGGGCCGAGTAGGTTTTGCTTACTGCACGTGTTCGCAAATAGGTAATACGGCATTCATGAAAGTGCCAATAAAAATCTGAGTTGCATCAATGGGAATGCCTCTACCTAGAACATTCAACTAAAAGCCCTAATGAAAAGTGATCATATTGAAAATCCCCAGCGTAAAACTTTAAGAAATGGAGACGTCAACACTAAGCAATGCCTTCTCCAACGACCTGTGTTTCACTTTAAATGGTGAATTGAGGTGGACGGATGTCTGGCCAGCCCTCGGCTTTCTCATTTCCTTGGGTGGGGTATTTTGCCCACCATCCTAATCACTTAAAGTCACCACATGCCCCGAAGGAAGGTGGGGAAACACACTTCCTTCTCTTCACAAGGGCCAAAATTTGATCTAGATTTCAACGGGGAAAAGGGCAGCCAATGTGGTCTAGGGCCTGAACCTCCTTCATGTTATTTTCCTGTGATTCACTGAGTGAGTCAGTCACAAAGAACTAACTGAATCCTTACTGCGTGCAGAGAAGAACTCATGGAGTATAAAGACACATAATTTTGACGCTCAACACTTTTAAAATGTAGTTAAGAGAGACAATACATACATACAGGCAATCATATAACAACAATTAAAAAGCAAGAAACAGTCCATATTTAAAATGTTTTGTTATAACCTGAATCCTTGTGAGCTTTAGGGATTTGAAAATTTAGGACAAAGTGAGGAGCATAGTGAGAGAGGGCTGAGAAAGGAACAACCTGAGGGAAATTCGTGTAAATCAGGTCGTGAAAGAAACGTTAGGGAACCAAACGCTGTGTAGGTTTGAATACCTATGATGGGTCCTCGTGAGTTCTTTCTATTTTATTTTCTAATAAAACCACAACCAGGGGTTTAAAAAATCTGAAAAGAGAAACGAGACGAAGTATACGAAAGCCAGGACAGCAGGTCCTCGAATGACATCATGTGTTCACATCAGCTGGTTACAACTTGACGAGATGCCACAGGGACTTCACTCTCGTTTCTATCAATGAGCCCGTGGTCAAAAAAAACTGGTTTCCTTATGCGTTGTTTCGCTTTATGTCTCAACCTACCTACGACATGAAGTGAACACTCACTGTACTGGCTCACATGTCATTTTTAAAGGAAAAAAGAGTAAAAGCACATCAGCAATTGCATGCCTTTAACACCTCACGACAAGCAAGAGAGCTTTACACCGCGGCCTTTCCTGATAATTTCTCAAAACTTCACTATTTACGATTTCTGATGTTAATTAATGGGGTGTTTATAATGCTTAACGCTGAAAAATCCTCCGATCTAATTTTTTAAATGAAGTATTCCACGTAAGGAGGAAAAGAAATCCTTTCCATTTTTACCCACATGCTGCATTTCTCCAAGTTTTCCATATTTTCAGCTATTATCCCTTTCTCACAAAGAGCCCACTTAATAATGTTCACTCTAACAACCTCATTTATTTTCCAGAAAATTAACTCAGTTTCAACCCTGATTAATGATTTCATCTAAATGAATCAAATTAAAAATTGAAAATTATATTTCAAAAGCCAAAGAAAAAAAAATTGACCATTTCCAGTTAACAAATGATCCTTTCAAATATTAAAAGATGACCATGAAGAGCACGTGATAGTAATGAAATCTGGCTCGGGCCCGCTGCTTATCTGGAGCTCACGGAGGAGAATTAAAGGTGGGTGGGGGTGGGAAGGAAGAAAGGAAGAAAGAGAGAGAGAGAGAGAGAGAGAGAGAGAGAGAGAGAGAATGAGAGAGAGAGGTACCTAATGCATTTTTAACACTGAAATCTCTTGGGACACCAAACTGACTTCTCCTTAAGCTTTTGCCTGTAATAGGAGTATTTCCAAAATAATAGGAGTATTTCCTCGTTAATTAAAACTGGTTGGACTGGAGACGGCCCTCAGCAGAGTGGGGATTAGGAAGCCAAACACACATCCACACGAAGAGCCCGTGAATAAAACCCGACCCATGAAAGAACACTTCATGCTATGATGTCTTCGCTACGAGGTGGAAGTGGTCCATAAGGAAAATAAGCAACTCATCAGGGAAAAAAATGTTGTCTGAAATAGTATTTAAAAAAACAAAAACAAAAAAACAATAACAACAACAACAACAACAAACACTTGTGGTCAGGGCTTACAGGGGAGGGAGGGACAAACAGGCAGAGGGAAGAGGCATTTTAGGGCAGTGGAACTATTCTGTGATACTGTAATAGCAGATTCATGTCATAGTCCAAACCCACAAAGCACCAAGAGTGAACTCCAAGGTGAAAATGAACTTTGGGCTAGGATGATCTATCAGCGTGGGTGTGCTGGAATAAACGCACCAGTCTAGGGCAGGATGTGAGAGTGGGGAGGGTGTAAATGTGGGGGGTGGGGTACATGGGAACTACTCTCCACTCAATCTTTCTGTGAACCTAAAACTACTTTAAAAATGACCACTGGAAAAAAAAACAAAACAGATAGACTCCTCCCTTCAAAAATCTACTTTTGTGGTCCATAGGATTACTACATCTATTCCAAGTCCTGTGAAAAAAAAAACTTTAGAATAAAGAATCATGTCGTTTTCAGCTAGATTTCCTCATTTAATTCAATTGTTTATGTATGTACATCAAAGAGTAACCAATGCTGGTCTCAGAAAACATAACTCTGGTTATACGCAGGCTACACCCCGTTTCCTTGACAGACACCTTCACCCCAAGCCTTCCCCTCCGAGCAGATTGTTAAGGATAAAACAGTATCTCAAATCATGAGAAGAAAAAGCTGCTTCTGCATTCCTCCCCAAGTCTCTTCTGGGATTTGGCTCCCGTGGGTGGGAAAGGGTCTGGCAGAGGCCCCTGAAACGGCGGGTGCAGTGTGTGTGGGGGGAGGGGGCACCTGGCTCAAACTGCCAACTCCAGCCGGTGGCCACCCACAGGCTGCCCACCCACCCCAGATGGGCGCCAGGCCAGGGGTTCTGCTCACACGATGGGCAGCTGGGGTGGAAGGGACGCCCTGCGAAGGAAACCTGGCCGGCAGCCAGGGCACCCCGAGGCCTCCCCAGGGCTCCCTCCAAGCAGATTTCCAGGGACTGCTGTGCATATCAATGTCAGGGGCGAAGCAGAAATGCAGACCGTGTGCCGCAGTGAAGGAGGGGTCTCCTCCAAATCCAGACTGAACTGTGAGGGACGCGCCCCGAGTGTTATGGGGAAACGAGTAGGGATCCTATTTCGAACATGGACTAAACAGCATGAATTCTCATGAGTTGTTTGGGTTCTGATGGTGAGATAGGCCTTCGGAGTGAATAAGCACCTTGAATCAGGGCGGGGACGTGGTGGGTTTGGGCTTCCTGTGTTCAGTGTGAGTGAGCATTTCTCTGTTGCTTTCTCTTTAGTGGCATGTTTCCACGTCCCTTGTCATAGGCCACAGCCCTCGTGCCCACAGGTCGGAAGATTATTTCAATAATCACCACAACAGGAGGCAGATATTATTACCCACAATTTGCAAGGGGAAATAAAGACACAGAAAGTAGTGACTTGGATCAAGACAAAAAAAAAAAAGTATCATGTTATATGGCACCTCGACTATTATCCATCTGCCAAATTTTCTATAGCATACTTCAAAAAATTCTAGAATATCCTAAAGGACCTTACGTATTGTTAAAAACTGAAATCCATTCGACGTCTTTTGGGAGCGTTATTAAAATGCCCCCGTTTAACCAATAAATTAAGGAAGGCTCAAACGGTTGAATGACTTATCTAAGGTCTCACAGTTAGTAAATAGGCATAACCTAAAAATACAGGCAAACGTCCACCCCAAAAAATCCTAACCTTTCCGTGTTCTTTTTAAATGCCTGATACTTTCAAGTGCAGTAATTGTTGAACACACAGTTAAGGCTTTTTATCCACATTAGCACAGAAAGTGCTGGCCCGAAGGAGCCTTTGACATCGGCAGGGAACTGCTAATGACTTGTGAGGACAGCGAGGTGGACCTGGCTAAATGGCACAGGAGATCCCAACCCCATTAAGTTGCTTTTACCCAGAGAGGGTAAACGCTCGTGGCCCCTAACTTGTCATGAGCCTGACAAGACCCCGTGACGATCCTAAGTACATGTAAGTGTTCGATATGAAATGTAATGCAAAAAAGGAAATTTTGCCCGTGAAATCAATTTTTCTTCGATACCAAGTCTAATTTGCTTCTTCTTTGCACTTTTCCAACAATGAGGCCGGGATACGGAAATCGGAACTAGAGCCAACTATAACAGGTGCTAATAAATTTTTTCCATGAACCACTGTGTTGGCATAAAACCTACGAGGACCAGGAACATTTGGGCCATTTTAATGCCGTTCCTCCCTGGATTATCCGTTCCAGGGTAAACGTTCCCTGGGGGATTGTGGATTCACTGCAATGGAGAGAGGCCTGTAGGAATTATCCTAAAATTTACAGGACTCTCTGGCATATGGTCTCGAAGAATCGAGGTTTCAAAATTATGATTCATGAATTACCAAGCCAAGCAACATCTTCACGGCTTCACAGGACCCCGAAGTGATGTTTCCCGTGCTAACGGTTCAGAAAACAAACATAAACTCACTGTAAGTTAATTTAGTTTTTAAATGAATACCTGATCAATAACCTGGCATTGTTTTCATTGCCTACATGAAGAAAGTTAAGACAAAATAATTTTTCAGCTATATCATAACTTAGCCTTAAACTGTATGTATACAGTAAGAAAGAAAACAATAAGAGGAAAAACTGTTTGAGGGCTATAGATAGCAAAATCTGATAAAGATTTCAAAGCATTTTCTTTTACTTGAATTACTGAACCTAACATTAATTTTCTTGCTTTTATATTTGTCACTACTTTAATTCCCATTTTGATCATTGCATGTACTGAATGACATTTTTAAAGGAAATTAATCTATGCAGTTTTTAAATATCATTTAATTTTCATTAGTATTTCCTCTTGTGCATTTTTAACATTAAACTCCTTTTCTTACTTTAAAATACAACTCAAAATCCACGCTCTACACCAACTTCTAAAAAATGTATCCTATTCGTCATTCTCCGAAATACTGACACAATCCATGAATCAACCCTAATTTTCATTGGGGTAGTTTACAAATATTTGCTACCGCTTTATTTACCTATCTGCTTTATCTGGTTTGACTACTAGCTGGATGGAGACAGATTTGTATTTAATCCTCACTATAAAAAGACACTATTGAATGCCTAAGAGATGGTGAATAGTCCACACAAGAACATTCTCTGCGGACCAGTTTAAGTTGCAAACATATTAAAAAAAAAAAAAAAACAATAGTGCAGTGATTCATCGATTCTAGGAATTTTCAAACTTTTCTATAAAACTCCTGCAATTTACAGTAAAGAAAATAGAAGCATTGTTTAATGTATGCCACAACATCCTAGTCACCCATTCTAGCAGCCAGGGCAAGGAAATAAGGATGTGATGTTAAAAGAAATAATGTATATACAACTAGGAAATTATTGTTCCATCTTTGTCAGAATCCAGACAGCGGGGCAGAAACCACACCAGGCATTTCAACAGGGGAAATTTAACATGAGAAACTGGTTCGAATGCTGTTGCAGAATTGTAATAGCAAAAATGGAACAGGGGTAAGAACTGTGGAAGCAACTGCTCCTCTTATAAATTGGGGGGACGAAAGGAAGAGTCCACACTGCCAAAACCTGGGAGCCCATCGGAGAGGCCGGCTGGGCTGAGAATCGGACCTCTCGGGAGCTGAAGCCAGCGGCCAACGCTGGGGCTTCCGAGGGGCACGGGGGGCCAGGAAGAGCCAGACACTCTGCCAGCTGCCAGTGGCAGGGCGAAGGGCCTCTGGTGGGGTGGCACTGACAGGAATGAGTCAACAGGAAGTGAACACGAAGATCAAATTTCTTCTCCCTCCTCCTGCCTGGAGTCCCGGCCCACACGTGACCAAAATAAAAAAAAAAAGGTGAGTTTTGAGCTTAGAGACAATAGCTTGATAAAGGACACGGAGGCTTAAGCGAGCCTTTATAACAGGTTCATCAAGCTCATCTCTAAGAAACGGTAACCTTCCAACAAAAGTACCCCCCCACCCGCGGCATTAGAAAGGGGTCGGTCACTCTCAGGAACCAATAACTTGTCACTGGTACCTAGCGCTCACCTCCTAACTCCCGCATGCATTACCTTCCTTCCCGTGGCCTGTATCACCTAAAATATTTATCTGTTGCTCCTTGACCTACACGTTTATTCTTGACCTTTTATCCTTAAAAAAGACAAATTATAATCACCGTTTGTCACCAAACACACAGTAGTATTTTTGTGCGGGATGAATACATCTTTGGACTAGATTGAAATCCTAGCCCTGAGGCCTTGGGGCCGCTTTGGCTAGTTACCAGGTGGACAGGTGGATGGGAGGGGGAGGGGATGTCTGTATGTGAGGGGTGGATGAACATGTGTGTACAAAGAGGCTGAGATTCTAAAGAGAAACACAGCACAAAACCAAGCCAAAAAAACGTAACCGACAAACAGAGCTCGAACCAGAACTTGCTAAAGGAGTTCCGTGGCTTTTTTTTTCTTTTTTCTGAATTAATGTTTTGGGTCATATCTGTAATGTTATCTGAAAACAGAACTATGGCCTGTGAACCAATTTACTAAACAAATAGCAGCTGTACTAAAACATCTGTTTGGGAAAAAGGAAATATCAACTCATAAAATCCAATGAAGGCAATGTGATCTGTACTTTCACAAATATGAGTGTCAGACATATGGAGCAGTTTGCAAAAGACGATCAATCATTCTATTAAAAACCAAGTACAGGTAACATCATGATTTTGACAAAACATGATGGCCAGTACCGGAAAAAGATTTTAGAAAATTATATGCAAACGCTTCTCAGAAATGGGAGTTGCTATTAACATCTCCCGTGCAAAAATAATTTTTTTTGCAAATACAAAATAACATTATATCTGAAAATAACCACATGTCTGTACGGTCACCAATAGTAGAATGACTGGCATAATATAATCATACAAGGCTAAATACAGTAGTAGTAACAATAGAAAAATAAAAACTGTACGTGGAACTTGGGAAAGACATCCACTCTGTATGACTAGCCCTGAGCTGAAGCTGACAGTCCATCAGAGTTAAAGTGATTTGCCTTCTGAGATCAATCATTAGAGGTGCACTAGTAAAAAAATTTCAAGGAAACTATGAAAGAGCAAAGTAAACAAAAGACTGGATTTCATCCTTATGTGCCCAGCCTGGAAGAAAAGCAAAAAAATCAATAAACAGAGCTTAAATTAAAAAATGAACCCACCCCCCCCACACACACACACTTTCTGAAGAAGCTGTTGCTATCTTCATAATAATGGGAGAGCTGATTGTTTTGTTTGTTTGCAATACTTTGCTGCCCCTGGTCTCCTTCCTTCCCTTTGATTCACAATTTAAGTTAAAACCAAAGAAAGACATAATACATCCAGAAAAAAAAAATCACATCACTAGTATAAAGCAAATCTGAGAGCAGTAATAAATGTCAGAGCTATAAAAGCAAAGGCAGAAGCTAGGTTCTCTTTTTTTTTTTTTTCTTTCCATACTTAAAAGTGAAATACCTAGCTGTTATCTTGGTTCCTGCAGAGGCTCCCCATTGTAGATTCAATAATACAAGAGGCTTCTTATCAGCAGCTAGGGTGACTGATTGGAGCTGTGATATGTTTAGACAATGCACTGTATTTAACTGAATTTACAGATGCCCCAACTCAGACGTGGTAGTAAACGCCAGAGACTAATAGGAAATTAAACATGTACAATGCACTAACTCCATTTGCTCTCACACAGTGGACTGTGTTTAGTTAACTTACTCATAGTCGCACTTTATCTTTTTCTCCGTGGATTCCTTGGGATATGTTTCAAATTGGCCAGAGATTCAATCTTCTTTTCAATTTTTTGTGACCATTTTATTGCCGCTTTCCCTTATTACTGGCCACTCTTTCTCTTGCAGAGATAAGCTAAACAAGAAGGCCCGTAGCAACCCCCCAACCCAATTATCAGATAGTCAGCAAGGAATGCAAGGGTACAGGATTCCATAATATTAATATTAATATAACATGAGAGGAACAAAAATCGGTGACTTATTTGAAAGCAACGGTGTATTTAACTCATCTGAAATTTAAATGTGGATTTTAATGTGTGTGTGGTATGTACAGCACGTAACACACACAGAGAGATAGTGTGAGTGCAGCACACACAGGTCAGTTAGAGAATTATTTTAATGCTTCATTTCATATGTTTGCTCAAAAAAACAGCTGCAGGTAGACATGTGTCTACACGGATGCACAGCACAACTGTTGAGGGGGACGGAAAAGATATCGCAATGCTCTAGCACTTTCCATCTGGCTAACAGAGAAAGGTGATTTATCGTTACATAAGTCCACAGATTGATCTGCAGATCTCTGAAAAGAGGCTGCTCACAGAGAACTCTTTCATTGTAGAATAGCAAGAGAACCCATAACGGTTTTGTTGTCCTTAAAAAACTGAAAAATTTCTACATTCATGAGAGCGTGCTGCCTGGAGAGGAGAAATTTCTAGTCGATGCTGATCACCTACGGACTTCCTGAGAGCGTTAAAGGCAGCTCCGCCTCAGGGCTGACCGCATCCTCACACTGTCCCAGGACCTCGTCCTTCAGAAGAGTGGATGGAGCTGGAGACCCAAAAGAATTGGCAACTAAGGCTGACATTAGTACGAGCCAGACCACGGTGACCTCCGATTCACGTTTTTACGTTTATTACATCGGCGAGCCAAACTGCTTTTGCATCAACCCAACTTAGAAAAAAATAAAAGGAAATGCAAACATGATGGGACAGAAAGATGGACAGAGCGAGCAGTTGTACGGCAACGTAAATGCTTCGAGGTCTGAAGAATGAAATGAGAAAGACGTCAGAGCATAAACCCTGTGTGTACATACTCTCACCAGTCCAGGGACCCTGCCACAGAACACCCCCAACGAGATGCACCAGGGACCAGGCCAGGAGCCACAGTCTCAGTCTCATCATCGGCATTAAAAAGGGTCTCTTCCATTTTCTCTGTCTTCAATTGTTATTTTTTACTGAGTGCACAAACAATTTTATCAGAATTTTCCACCTACTCAGTCATAAATACTTAAAACAGAAATGAAGCAGGTGACTATGTTGCTCAGATGATAAGTTGCTAACTATCACTGTCCTTTCAATCAATTGTTTAATTGACTTTTTTTAAAGCAAAGGGGTACCGAAGGGAAACACTTATGCACAGGGAACCACACAAAACCACTAATAAGCAAAGTTTACATAATTAACTATCCTAAAGCATTACTACCCCCCATTTCCAGAACAAAATTACTCCACAGAAAGAAGAGAGTGGCATGATATCAAGGAGTACTAATGTCCTTTGAAAATCAAGTTATAATCAAGTAAGTATTACTTGGTAAAATGGACTTCACAGTAATCATTTCTTCCTATATCTGAGCAGTACAGTAAATGTTACTTCTCTTAATCAGTTCTGATTGGTATTTGCTATATGAGACACAGACAAATCTTTGACCAATCTTTAATTAGCATCACTGATGAAATATTTATTTTTAATTTGAATTTAGAAACCCAATAAAGCCATGTTTGCATCTTTTATCAACTTAAATATTATCCTCCTTTATTGCTTTTGTCAGGACGGCAGAATCTGAAAACATTCTCCTGAAACAATGAGTATTTCATACACGCCTCGGTGCCCTGGTCTCATAGCATTTACGGCAAATATTTAAAATAGGTGTTCAGGTCATAAATTCATTTCGGTCCTCTTTCTAGGGGATCATGAAGTAGTTTTCCTCTAAGTGTCAGGAGAGAAAAGGAAGATATTTTTAGACATCCTAAGACCTTCTTAGAGAATCACAGATTCACCAAATCATAACTTAATCCTCCTTGGAGCTCCTGGTGTCAAATTCGCACAAACAATGGGGCGGCATGACACCACCGGGCCCTTGCTCATGGAATGTGCGGGATATTCTAGCGCCCAGACATCGAACTCAGAAGCCAGCGTTCTATTTTTGGCTCTACGACTGATGAGCTGCCACCTTTAGCTTAACCCGTCTCCCCGTGCCGAGGCACAGTGACACGGTTCTCAAGTCTGGCGGTTCAAGGGGATTGGAGCTCATCAAAAAGACACAGAAATCACCAACTATAGCTTTAAAATCTACTGAAGCCATCAGAGTGCATCTCGTAATAAAGACACTGCTGCCAATGTCCTCTGGTCCACAAAACACCACTGAAATTAGTATATCCAGAATGATCTAGAAAATAAAAAGGAGGAGAGATTGCATCTTCTGAAAGATATACACATAAATGACATAGATACCTTCTGTATTCTTCAGGGGAGCTGCAGTAAAGGAAATTATTTCCCAGTTTTGGGGTTTGAATTTTCTTTCGCTTTCTTTTTTGCATTGTACAATCTCCAGTAAAAACTCTCTGTAACAAACCTATCACAGATGGGTGTTTATAAAGTGTAAAACGTGAGACGTTCTTATCAGCTGTCTTAATCGCATGACACCATCTACCTGTGCTCTACGGCACTTCCAGTTACATTTGCCCACGAGATCATTATATATTAGCTTATAAACTTTTCTAGAGCACACACCATACTTTTATTTACGATTGTACACTTAAAGAGTAGCACAACATTTGGCAAGTAAACATCAAAAAAAGAGGACGCAGGCCTTTTCTCAAAGAAGCCAACACTCACTCTTGTCTTGAGAAAGCCTTGGATGGAGTCACAGCTTGTCCGCCCTGGAGAGCTCACGTCATCCTCGCCACAGCTTCTGCAAGGGAGCCCTGAGCTCCAGGCAGGCACAGTCTGACATTCCCATTCCTGCTTCTTATCCAGAAACCATAAAAGCAGTAACTGTGCTTTCACGCTTTGGCAATATCTGCTTGACGGAAAACTGCCAAGTGGGATCCCTAACTATTTTGATCAGATTCAATAAAAGAGGCTACTCTGGGATTCACTAGATAATCTTAGCTCAGGACCACTTAAGAAGTAACAAGTCTGCTTTTTTCTTAAAATAATCTGCCATGGAAAAGATAGGTGACGTAGATATAAAAATAGCAAGATTATTGACAAATGAGCTAACATATAGGTTTTGTATGTTAGCATTCCCTGTCAAAATCTTCATTAGGAGTTAATTCTGTCAGACAAAATCTTGACCTACAATTCTATGTGGTGGTGGCTGTCAGCTTGTATTCTGCACATTTCAGTATTATTTAAAAGTACTTTTCCATATTTAATATATGACGGCTTACTGTGCCTTTCCACCGGCATTTATCACCTCTCAAGAGTGATCAGTCTCCATGAGAGTGAAGTTCACTGTCACGGAAGGGCCTAACCCTCATTTATTCCCCTATATAGTATTTGGTACAGAGTGCAGGGTACAATAGCAGGTGTGCCTTCGGTTTAGAGGTCAGACATTGAGCAACAGAAAAATAAGTTATTAAAATAGATCTGTAAACTTTAAAAACACAAAGTGCCCTTAGAGTAAAGTCTAGATAACTGTACAAAATTCGATGTGTATATTTGTCTTTGCTCCAGGTTCCAAAATGATCCTAAAGACACTGCTATTTCCTAAACCAGAATTTTTATTGTTGGCAGAATTTAACACTGAATTTAGAAAAATATAAGCTTATAATATCTCCATCACCCAACTTTATCCTTGCTTAATTTCCTCATCTCTATAAGCAGCTTACGGGGCTCGAAGGCATTTAAAGAATATTTAGAGGAGTATTTTTTTTTTTCTATTTCACGTAGCTTCAGCATTTTAAGACTTGGCTGTTTCTTTCTTCCCCCTGAATCTTTTAGCCAATTAGGACAGGCTCTGATCATGAATGCTGTAGAGGGCGGCACACTGCAGTGGGGGAAAGTATAAGTACCTAAAGCACTAAATATGATCCTCCAGTCCCTGCCACCCACCCTGGCCCAGCTCTGCCACTTACTAGTTATGTCACTGTGCACAGGATACCCAATTTTATATATATATGATATACATATATATTGTAGATACCTCTGATAGATATATGATATATATGTGTATGTGTATATATGTATATCTTACTTGTTGACTGAGCACTTATCATGTGCAAAGCAATGTCTTAACTGCTTTCCATATGTTAAGTCATTTTTTCCTTACGACAACCCTATAAAAAAAAAAAAGCAAAGGAAACAGAAGCACATAATAGCCCAAGTTTACTCAACCTAAAATGGCAGAACTGGATTCTAGCAATTGTACTGCCTCTGAGAGGCATAACTAAGATTATAAAAAGCATCTAGGATAGAGTTTGGCACATAGTAGGTCCTCAATATAAAAGGTAGGTTCTTCTCTCTGTCTCTCTGTTTCTTGTGCTTCCTTTACACATAAATCAGCCAGATTCTCTTAGAGGAGCCTGAAGGAATAACTCACTTGGTGTAACTGAGCCCAGCAGGGAGCCACTAGAAACAAAATCTTATGCGTGTACATAACTATTAAACCTACTAATAAATATAACACTTAAGTGCACATGTGCGTGCACACACACGCATGCAAACACATACACACACACGCATACACCACAAAATTTAAGTAAGCATCCAAAGAAAGTTCTTGGAATATCCAGTACCGATGAGTTCTTCTTCAATACTAAAAGGATATGGACTCAGGTCACAAACACTGTGCTGGGTTTAGAGGCTGGAGGGGAGGAGGTCCGACAAGCATAAAGCTATCTGCCCTCAAGGGGCCAGAATCCACCAGGGGACTCTTTAATAACTCACTGTAATATATTTTGCACTATGCTAGAAGTATGTAAAAAATCCTGTGGGAATCTAGAGCAAGAAACAATTAATTCTGCCTGAGGATTTAAGAAGCCTTCGCAAAGTGAAAGCGATATTTTTCTGAAGGTGTTGAACTTCTCCAGGTAAAGATGAAGGTGAGAAGGGCATTCCGGGCTGGGCGAAGGAACAAGCAGAGATCTGAAGACATGAAAAGCAGGCTCTATCCAGGTAACTGGGAGAAGAGCAAGGTGGGCAAAACCTACAGTACCGGAAGCAGGTTAGGAGGACAAATCAGGCACTAATCGTAAGTGGCTGCTTTACATGCCCGCTAGGAAATGTGGAGTTATTCTATGCAGTGCCAAAGGTGATGGGAAGAGAAGGCTCTGAAGACATACAGAACAGTGGCAGTTATTCCCGCAATCCAGGCGGCAAGTAAAAGCGATCTCTACTAAAGCAGGGGCAAAGGCGATGAATAGCAAGGGGTGGATTCAAAGGATTCTCTGTGGGTATAATCCACTTGGTTTAGAAACCGAAGGGACGTAAGGAGTCAGGAAAAGGATGAATTCCAAGACGTGTCTCACAACAGTAGATGATCCACCCAATGCTCTTAGGACTTGGAGCAAAAGAGTAGACATCTTGGGTTAGAGCAAAGGACGTCTAAAGGAGTATGTTGGGGGTCCTAAGCATGCTCAAAAAAGGGAGGAAGAGAAGAAGAAAGGGAGGGGGAGGATGAGCGTGCCTTTAAGAGGAAGGCTGGAAGATATATATATATATATATGTCTATATATATATATATATATATATATATATATATATATTTCAATTCTAAGGTGCCATAAAATTGGAGCAAAAGAGTAGACATCTTGGGCTAGAGCAAAGGACGTCTAAAGGAGCGTGTTGGCGGTCCTAAGCCAATTCCCACGATATATACATAACACTCTACAGTCTACCTCCCCTGCCTTCCTTTGCTGTTTCTCTTTCCTCTTCTCTGCGGTTCGTCCCGGGCACAAACACAGTCCTACCAGGCAGGAAGAACCCATATAACCTGCTCTCCCATTTCACTCACGCTAACATTAGTGTCACAACCACGATTTACCGTCCATTCCTCAGAATGCCATTATAAAAATCCAGGTTCTTCCAAAACTGCTTCGTGGGACTTATTTAACCCAAAAGCTCGGCGATGTTTACCTCTGAGCCTGCAGCAGTGCAGTGGAATAACTTAATAAATGGAAGTGGGAGAGACACCTTTATGTTTCCTATGCAAATACTGCTCAGAAAAGCCATTAATGGGAATTATGGAAGGGGAGAGCCAACTAAATACACAGGCCAGAATAAGCAGGATGACTCAGCTGGTCTTCAGGGGCCTTCTCCTCTGCTGGTAATTTTATTAGAACCATTACCAGTGAAGAAATTTTGAGCTTTTCGAATTGAACTGTAAATTGTTTCTGCTTTCCATGGTATCCTAAAGGAATTTCAGGGGGAATTTTTCTTTGGTTTGTGGGATGATTCTCTGTGGACTGGGGGAAGTCTTTTGGAAACTTCTGGGTTACTTTGGGGGATTTTTTTTCCTGAAGTGGATTCTTCTTTGGAAATATTTTGGTTATTAACTTAAAAATATGTACACTGGAAAAAAATTGTATTAAATTGGTAGCACACCCCCAAGTTTCTATTTACAGGATTCATAAAAAATATTAATATAATGGTAGCATCGTATAAAGAACTCCTACTAATTGTCAGCAAACCCTGTCCTACTTTTTTAATCTCTGCAGCAAAAAGTCATTGTTTTAAAAACTACAAAACACAGAATGTGGTTTTGACAATTCTTCATTGCCCAATTTACTTTTGGCAGAAGTGCGATAAAGTGTTCCCTTTTTATTTATAAAAAGTATATTATTTGTGATTCTGGGAAACAGACTATGAAATGATGTGGAAAGCACCTTAAAATGACTCCGAGAGTACTTAAAGGCTCGCAATGACTGTTTTAATGTAATATTTATTGTGTTCGATCATCATGCCACTTATTCCGTTTAAAAGCGCGGACCTCTCCACACGTCCCGATTTTAACAAAATCGCCTCTTGCCATTCACATCCTCCTTCGAAAACTTCTGGTTGCGTTCAGGTTGCATCGGCGATGGTGAACGTTCACAGCAGCAACATAAAAACCCGTTTTAACATCCCCCTCTGTTGTTTGTCTTGTGGCCAAAGTTCAGACACTAACAACAAAATGTATTTGAAAGATGATGGGTACAAACGGGAGAATTGCTCTTAGTCGTCTGAGAACAATATCACATTATGCCTATGAGCTTTCATTTCATTGTTAACCTTTCAACACAAACAGGTTCCCTTCCGCTCTCGTCCCTGCTTTGTCATAAGTTGCCTAAGAGAGTGTTTTCTGGCTTTGCAACTCCCGTAGCGCAAAATGGTACTTCCGGTGTCTCCATAGGGCCACACGGTCCGGGCGGCACAGAATCCGAAGTCCCGTCTCCCTGATTCCACACCCTGCTTTGCAAAAACACACCATTTGCAGATCAAAGAGAGACGATTTATGCTTCCATCCAGCTGACAGACGATTAAATTAAAACAGATCAGCAGTCCGGTGCCTGGGCAGGTGGCTCCCTCCACCACTGTCGGCCTCGGAGCGATTAAATTGTGGTGGAGATGGGGGGGCTTCCGCTCCCGTCCCCGCAGTTACAGATCAAACGGTGACAAATGAGATGTTACTGCTCTTGTAAAGCAAGGCTACAATCTGTCAAAATCCAACATAATTTGTGACCCTCTGTGACATCCTCTTTCTCTCTTTTTTTTTGTGACATTTGAATACAGTGATTGTACTAGAGTCAAGTCCATTTAAGTGACTACAGTCAATTCTATCCAAAGGAATACGGCCTGTTAGCCTCAACATGGTAGCTGAATATATATCTGGCGAGTATTCCAGCGACCCTTTGTGTTAAGTGCATACCATTAACAATGAATTCTGATTTTTTCCAAGTTATATAATTTGATATCTTGACAGCCCAGACACTTAAAGCACTACTATTTGTTTTAAATGGCTTTATTTTATTGTTTAAATGTCAGTATCAAAATAAAGTAATGCATACGGTCTTGTCAGTTCCAGCGCAGGGGAAGTGTTCCCGTTGAGAAGAGTCTTAAAGAGTTTGTTCTAAAAATGGACTCAAAAGTCAATTGCTATGTCTCTTGGCTGAATCCTTAAATGACTCATGAAACATATTTATACCGCATTTTCTGTTTAGCTGGTGCATTTAATAAGGCACCGAAGCATAAACAGCAAAGGGAGCATAGCATCTTAACTTACTGGAGTTGACATCGTTGCCAGGTTAAAAAAAAAAAAAAAAAAAATACTGACTCTGGGAAATAATTGAGGAATGCTTGATAGAACGCACGGCCCAGATAAGTTAACAGACCTCTCGGTGAGCTTTAATTGTATAATCGCCTGGATTATTATAGTGGCTTAGTCTTAAAGGAAGAAAATAAAAGATTCAAGAGACTGGTTGAGGATAATTTCTAATGTTTTTAACTCCACAAATGGCAGGGGAAATTGATTCTCTCCTGCCTCCACTCCATCCAGGCCTGTGTGGGGTTTGCGAGCCTGTCACGTTTCGGAACGGGCACCGACTTTCTACTTCAAAGTGGCTAAAGATCTCTCCCAAAAGACTGTTGTTGACCACAAACCTTTAGGCAGGGTGACGCCAGCCTTCAGGGAAATCACTCCGAAATAGCTGTTTACAGAGACTGAAAGTATATCCAAGACTCTCTGAGAATTTCCCTTTTGTTCGGGTTACAGTTGAAGGTCCTCGGCATCAAACGTTTTCTGCTCCTGAGCTCCCTACATGGCCGCCTGGGGGGCCACACTCCGGTCACGCTGTACCTCCCAGGTCGCTGCCTCGCCTTTCTGCTTGTTTGCCCACATCTGAAAGTTACTGTCCAGCTAGGTAGAAGGTCCCTGTGAACGACTTCGCTTCGGAATCCCAGCTGGCTACAGAGCAGACCTCAGTGAAAGGCACTTCAAAGAAAACACCCAGAACAGAAACATCACCTCTGTTTCTGGCACATGGCATCGTGATAGAGGCTCATCCACCCTGATGATGACGGACCTGTGTGTCGCCTCCAGACTTCACTGCCCGTCATCACCCGACGTGGAAAGAGAAGACGTGATTGCAAAGACCCAGAGCCCTCGCCTGCTGAAGCCAGGCTCTCTCCTCAGTCTGAACACACCATGGAAGTCGTGCATTTGTTTTCCAAAGCCAGGGAGAGGCGTTTCAGCCCCAAAGAGGGATCCAGGACTATGGCCACCAACTTTTTTGTCAGGAATGGCTAAGGGGGTGCAGCTGTGGATGACCACAGAAGGTCCACTGGGTTTTGGCTCCACGACTGTGTGACCTAGAAGGTAACACACAGCTACCCTGAGCTGCGGGCTCTGAGTGGCTTTTGTTATCACCGTAAGCCCACCGGGAGGCTGGGCGTGAATTAACAGTATGATACGTACTGAACTGAACAGAAAATGCAAGTTTGGCAAATTGTCCTCTTGTGATAATCTTTCCCAAGTCAAAAAGTACGACACAAAAAATTTTAGAAAGCTTTGTTTTTTCTCCCTTTCTTTTCATCTGTTTCTCCACATTGTTCATAAATGCAAATATGCAAGAGGTGTTTGTGAAGCTGTACCCATTGTGATGACAAATAGCCAAGGAGCCTGCCTTTGTGAACAGGTTACTTCTACTTTGCGGGTCTTGCCTGCCTCCTGCGTCTGTAAAAGCTTTGCAGATTTTATAGGCGGCCACAAACCACTAAGCAGATCTTTTCCTCCCTCTCCTCTTTTCTCCTCTTGCTTTCCTGCTTTTGATGTACATTCTCTATTAGACACGGGGGACACAGGGCAGGCTTTAACCTCTGCCTTTAAGCACAGGGGAGGAAGGAATAAGGTGGCAGAAATATTATTAACTTTAAAATCTTCCCTCTACCTCCAAGATGAGAATAAATGCTCCCCAAAGAGCCCCCGAGATACACGCAGCTCTTCCCCCACAGGAATCTCCTGTCACCTCGGGTTTTTTCTTCTTTTTCTTCTTTTAATGGAATATAAGCCTCTCTTACATAAAATTTCTGTTCTGCATCTGTCGATTGACATTATCATAGCAGAGAACGCATCTGATCTGCTTTCTCAACTTTTTCAATGTTTGTTATATAACGTCAACTCTATCTTAACTTCCCTCCCTCTAATGATGTCCCAGAGTTCCATTAGATCAGCTAGCTGCGACTCACACCCCCACCCCTCACTTCACTTCCCCAGCCACACAACAGAAGTGCACATTCGGCTGATGTTAACCAAACAAGAGGCCACTTGAGAATGCCACCAAAAGAACAGTGGCTGAAGGTTATAAAGAGGGGACACTATTTATAGAGCATCAACACAATGTTTCGTGATGGGTAACATAAAGCCCAAGCCGCCGTGTCGTTAGTGACCTGATCCTATGCTAACGTCCACAGAAACGGCAGCCCGAACGCGGCAGCATGAGCTGCTCTGTCGGCCTCGAGCTAAGCACGGGCACAGGACATGAGGCCGTCTCTCCTCACTGCTGGTCTGCCTTTGGGGGAAAAAAAAAAAAAAAACATTCAGGGGGAGGGAGGACTTGCATTGTGAGCACACGGGCATCACATAGCAGAGTTCAAAAGAATCCGAATCATCTGGACATTCGGCAATGATCCTATATTGTCCTTAAGTCCAACAATAGCAGTTGATGACAAGAATCCTAAACTCTTGGCCTGAACCTCACCCAGCTCTCGCTGCCTCTGAGAGATTACTGTTATCTCTCTATTTAAGTAACCCACATATATGTCCCAAATTGGACTGCAAAGCAAGGGCCTTCTTGGCTAGAATAAAATGGTTTTGAACATCAATTTATAAATACTCTGAAAATGCAAGTCATTTTCCCTCAGCTGAATGACTAATGCATTACAAGATTTTGTGATACCCAAACCATTGCATGTCAGAAAGATTTAAGTTCAAATCAACATGCATTTATTCTATGGTATAGCAATATGGAAGGCTGATGGCATGAATATTTTACAGTAATGTTTCAATATTAAAATCCCCATATTGAGATTCTGGAGGAACATACAAATTATATTTAACCATCAAAAAATTCAATGAAGTACTTATTACAGTATCAGTAATAATAGTCATTAAAATTTTATGATCCCTTAAAAGAATACTAAATAAAGACAGTTTAGCAAATGCCTTATTTACATATTTTAACAAGACTTACATAGTAATATCAGAATAACACTGAATTTGAGAGTAAAATTAAATGTGCCGTCAAAAGAATGGATACATTATGGACCTACCCTGATAAATTTGCTTGTTTTCCCAGTAGCTGGGTGAGCTGCACTGACTCATTCGCTCTGCCTTTTTGGACCAGCTGCAATATTACACCAGACATGACCAAGGGTCAGGGGTTTAATCTATGGATTAAGATCAGAATTAACTAAACAGGCCACATAAGAATACAACCTTTGCCTCATTTAGTACCATGTACTATTTTGCTCAGCAAAACACAGATTATTTTACATGTATATAAGTACACCACCTAATTTTACACGTAAGTAATATGTCAATTCCTACAAATGTATACATACATGGCTTGCTTTCACTGAAAAGTTTTACAAAGCTATCCCCACATATGTATATATACATGGCTTGCTTTCATTGAAAAATTTTTAGGATATTTAAGCAAGTTCTAGTCCTTATGATATACAGAATATTTAGTTGATATTCACAGCATTTTAGAACACTGAAGAAAATAACTTTCAAAATTGTGACCTTCACACAATTTGCACACAAATGCAGTGTAGAACATAAAACTAAAAACATTGAAGAGATTTGTTTTCCTTACCTTATATGTTTAGGGTTAAGAGTATTTACTGTAAATTCAATGAACTTGAGTCAACAGTGGGCCACTAGAAAGTCTCGAAAAGGGATGTAGGCACTCAGGGAAGGTGGGAGACCTGGAGTCAACAACCAAGTCTTCTGGGAACAGCTATGCCATTGACATAGGTCACTTTGGTCTCCTTACGACGAGAGATTTATTGGCAAACACACCCACTAGAACCCTTTAGACTCTGTCAGATGTGAGACTCAAGGGTGGCAAATTCACTGGGCAAGGCACACAGTGTCACAAAACCCAGTGAGGAATAAAGAAGTGATACGAGGATATGAGTCCCTCGCTGTGCTCCTTGTTTAGTGTATTTACAAAGTATCTAACACTATTAAATCGCAGAAATGAGAGACTTCCTAATATCATACAGTCCTGATTTTTTGTGTGTGTGTGTACGCACACGTTCACATTTATGAGAGAGGGAGATAATCACAGAAATTACCAAGATCCCTCTATGGGAAATTTGTAGAAAAATTAAATATTAAATGTCAAATGATGTTTTTGGTAGTCTCATCCAAATAAAGAAAAGATAGCACCAGAAATATTTGAGGCCATCTTCATTCTACTGCGGACAACAACTTCACCCAAAAGCCCATGCCTGTTATGGTTCCTGCGTCTCTTCGTCAAAGAAACAGGAATTGAGGTCTTCCGCTGGCTGTCAAATAAGTGAGATTGAGCAATGACTTATATGGTGGGTATATGAGCACTAACTTAGGACATTTGTTTTTTTTTCTGCAAAACTGTAGCTAACACTAAGCTGGACATTCTACTATATTCTGAAATACATGCAATGATGAGAGAAGACAAAAGAGCATGAACAGACATTTGCAACGTTTTATGGACCCTTTTACTGAAACATGTTGACTTTCTCAGTCATATATTTTGAGGTTAATATCAAAATCCGGTGACAATTTTCATGAAATAGAGAGGTTTGTTTGGTGGAAGAGCTAATAGATACTCAGGAAGTACACAGAGTACACCCAATACAAGTGGCTAGCAGAAAGTCAAGATTAAAAATAACTAGTCGGCAAAATATGTTAAAACATTTTTAAACTAAAATGCTCATTCGATATGAATTAGGGAAGTCCTGAATATACAACTGACTCAACAAGAGCTAAAGCACACAACTGCTACATCTCGCGGTCCTTCCCAAGGGTTTGAAAGTTAAGAATAATACTTTTTGATATTAAAAAGCTCTCGATACAGGTAGAAAATAAGTTATCATATACTGTAGGAGTCCTTCACTTTATAACAGTGGACGGTACAGTGTCATGTAGTCTGGGCTCAGAAGTCCTTTCTGGGTTTGAATCCCAGCTCTGTGCCTTATCCGCTGTGTGATTCTGAACAAGTTATTTAATACCTCCATTCCCCAATATTCTCATCTACAACATGGGTTAAAAAATAGTACCAAAAAAAAAAAAAACCAGCACCTAATTCATAGTGTTATTTTGAGGGTGAAATGACTTAAAACACATAAAGCTCTAATTGAAAACCACCATTATCTAATACATTTTAAATCAGTCTATCACAGAACCAATTTGTTGGTTTAAATGCTATGCTGCCCCCAGAGAGTCCTATTTACCAATCAGCCCTTTATTCACTCATTCCTTCAATTGTTCATGCTCTCTAAATGAGTTTGGAGGAGGACACACCACTAAGGGAATGACGAACCGATAGAAAGAATTAATAAGGCCCACTCTTGACAATGAACATGCATTTGGGTGAGCTGGAGTAATTATTTGAATTATATAAGCCGATCCTTTCAGAAAACAGCGCAGGGCAAAGCAGTCCTTTGAATGATACGGAAAAGGAGACCGATCTCTACGTATGTTTGGCTCACCGATCTGAAATCTGCTATCCCTTAAGATGATATCAATATCAACGTCAAGTTCAGACACAAGACGTCAAGATGCAGGGTGTTTTGCAATGAAGGCTCCTATCCCATTCTGCTTTTACATCAACCAATGAATATGAATAAGACCCTGAAAGCAGCCCTCGATATGTGTCCACAGCAGAAACCTAATGTAAGTGGCATATAAGTGATATTTATGTATAAAATGTTGCTTACTTATTCTAGGCTAAAGCACTCAGTGCACTAACCTTGACCTCCCCTCTCCAGATGGGCAAAAATCCAATTTATTATCCAATTAAAGAATTTTCTTTTCTTTATGTTTCATTGGAAGATTATGCCCGTCTATCTCATGGTACCACTAAAAGAAACATCCTAGTGATGTGTGTTAAAACGACTTTTGACAAAGAGGTACAATGCCGAGGGTCACACACGGCAGTTATTTTTGTGAATCCCATACATCCAATTGAAAGAGAGCTATGGGCAGCAGCCTCATGTTTTGCTGCTGGCCGAGGGAAATGGAGATGAAGAAAGGTCTCAATCCCCAAGTTCAGAGTAAGCCGCGCTCCCTAGAAGAAAGGATTCCCTCAGGTATTTCTCATCTCCAATCAACACCTGAAGTTCTCAACAGTGCGATTTCCATGTGGTCATCTTGAGAAATGAGAATATCCCATAATTAGTCAAAGCCATCTGGGGGCAGGTCATCAACCACAGAAGATGAAATTCTGCTCTCCCAAGTCATCTTGGCTTTGCCATTCAGAGCTACAAATTGGTGGCGTGCCGGGATTAATCTACTCCAATATGCTCCGCTGCTATTTCCGATGAAGTGATTATCTCTCCTTCCAATGACGTTCCCAAATCCACTAGGCACTGGGCCGGGTTAATTAATTCTCCCTTCAAAATGTTTCTCAAATCTCTCTTCCTTTCTAGTCGCACCGCCCTTGTGTGGACCCTCATCATCTGACACACGAAGTATCTGCAGGGGTGTGCTCACTAGACTCCGTGTCTGCTCCTTTCTCCACTCTTCCATCATAGACACATGTGCACCTGTGACTTCCCTTAAGGCACAAAAACCTTAACTCTCAACAAGATATGGGGCACATATTCAGCCTGGAATTCAAGCAACACCCTCCATGGTCTGAGCCTTCTCTACTTCTCTGTCCTTCTCTCCAAATTCTACCTTTCACAAAAATTGACTCTAGCCAGAATGACCCTCACTGTTCCCTGAAAACATCACGTAAGTGACACCTGTGTGACTTTGCTGCCCACAATTACTCCTGTGAGAAAAGCCCTTCCTTTTGACCTCTGCAGTTCTAAGAGCTAACATTTCTTCAAGAACTGTGGAAAGTCTACTCCTAAAGGACTTCTTAAAACACTCTGGTCATTTCTAATCAATTCAGGAACTGAAATCTGAAAGCTACTGTCTGCCATATTTATATGGGATCTCTTCCGTGCTCTCATGAATTGTTAATTTTCTTTCAGGTGTTCTTTGATCTTTCACAACTAAATCATCAGCCCTTTAGGGGAACAGACTTTATACTTGAAATTCCCTGTACATATTAAAGTGACCTATACATAATAGTAAATTTGTTCGCTCTGATATTAAAAGAAATATGTTTCTCCTTTTTATTAAATGGCTCCAACAGAAAACAAAGAAAAAATACACATATGAAATTATGTAATGTATTTATAGATATAATTAATATAAATTATATGTTTCCCCCATAAAGTACTGCACATAACTATTTCATTAGTAGGTTATACTTTTTATCAGTATTTTGCTTTGTGTAAGTTCAGTTTATAAGGTCAGAATTTTCCTGTACAAGAAATTTAGATGCATATGAATCACTCTACTTTCTTTTTTCAAAATATTCTACATTGATTTGAGCCTTTTGAAGTCTCAAAATAAATAAATTACTGCTGTATTTGAAAGGAATTTCTGTATTTCTAGATGAGATTGGCACTTTTTAAAGATATGGAAATAAGGAAAGAAGGGTGATACAGTCACGTCAACTAATCTAAATGCTTCCTATAGGAGATATCATCATTTGAACAGTATTCTTTTTTTCTCTAAAAGTTCAAAACATGTATTTCCATAGATACAGTTCAATGCAACTTATGACTAAATTCGGCATCAGTCAGAATCAGTAAATTTTACCTTTTAAAAACAGGGAACAGAAAAGATCTCATTTGTAACGTTATACAGATTAGCATTACCCACCTAGGTGATGTTAGCTGGCTCAACTCCTGCATCCTACAAACAGTACACCCACCTGTGGAGACCAGAAAGTGCTAACGTAAAATACCGCCTGCCCTGCTCTCCCAGTGAAGAAGGAGAGGTGTTCGTGGCAAGCTCTGCTACAGAATGACTAAGAAAACTGAAGAGTTCCTTTAGCAGCTTCTGAGGGTCTGGGGAAGGAAGGAAGACAACGTAAAACCAGTGAGATGCTTGCAAATACTGACGAACATAAGAAGACCGTGTGGTACTGAAAATTTACTCATGTCACACTGAAATAACGACCTCTCTATGGGACATAACTCTGAATAATGTGAAAGTAACTAAATATGAGAAATACACTGAGGAAGCTAGTATTGTGCACAGGCTGGAATGGTCATAAATAGCTGTGTGTGCACGTGTGGCAAAATGCACAGAAACGCAAATGTACAACAAAGGCAGGTCTACATAGAGAGTAAATATTTATTGTGCTCAAGGGTGTGTATCCACACGACTCAAGTATATCATGAAGCGGGATCATCACATATAACTTGAACTCTAATAGCCACCTCCATATCCTCAGACCAATATTATTCGAAAAGATCTGAAAAATTCTCCTTTTCC
>CM053516.1:3788599-3828155 GCA_028627145.1 Eidolon dupreanum | reverse complement strand
AACTGGAAGTAAAAAGGAGAGAAAAATGAAAAACATCAAAAAGAAGGAAAGTTATAAATAAGAAATACATATTCCCAAGTTAGCCGAGGCTTATAAAATATATCAAAACTTCGTATATCTTTCACTCCATCTAACTGTCTTACTTTCCATTTGCTTAGAAAAGATGGTTATGGTAAGTATGTACTTATTTATTGATGGCTGGGACTAGCTTCCTGCATTTTGAGCATCCATTAGCGTGTGAAGTTTGGTGAAGTAGAGAGACCCACCTCCCACCACAAGACAACTAAAAGTCAAGACGCTCGCTCACCTGAAGCCAGCAGTGCTGGGCGGGCACATGCTCAGCCAATCAGAACCCCCTGCCTGATCTTCCAACAGGAAATGTGGCTCAGAGAAGGAAGAGTTGAGGACTCACCCCAGGGCCAACTGTGGCAGCACCCAGTGGGAGCACTCCAGCTGTGGCCCCAGCAGCGTCCTGGGCATGAACTTGCTCTGGTCCAGTCACTCGGATCCTTGCAGCCCTGGCCCATTTCCCTAGTCTGTTTCTCAAGTCTTCCATTGGTTTCTGAACTGCCAAGTGTCTTGCCCATGTATATGTCTTTTCTGTTTAAATTAACTAAAGTTGATTTCCGTTGATTGCAACCAAGAACCCTGGCTGGTAAACTAATGTTATAGGGACAACTGACCAAATAATGATAAATTATTTTGCTGCTACTCCCCCTTTTCCTTCATCAAATGGAATGATCCTTTAACTAGAGCAGGGTGAACCTGAATACACCACAAAATAAAAATAATAATAAAAATAAGAGAGCATCTACACACTTACATAAAAATCAAATTTCTGGACCCAAGGAGGTCACATTCAGATTACTATGATAGCATACTTATGAAACTGAAGGTGCATTCTTTAATCTTTGAGAAACCATGGAAACAGAAGAATCCTACCTTTGGATATGAACGTGTCTAGACTCTCCAGAAAAGAAGAAACAGAGGATTTTATAGAGTACACATCCTCATGTGTATCACTCACCAAATTTTGGAGTGAATTAGGCTCAGTGCCCTATTAGCAAGTATGTGCTCACTCAAGCACACAACAGAAACAGTACCTGCCTTTTAGTGAATTTTTCTTCTTCCTTCTATTCTGTTTTTTTCTACATTCATTTTCTATAATGAACAGTTCATCCTTTTTAAATGGAAGAATCATATCATACCATGAAAAACCTCATATCCTTTTTTGATGGGTTATTCTCCTAGCAGATCAGTGGAATACCATAGACATCTCGATAGTGCTTTCCACAAGGTACTTAACAAAATCTCCATGAAATCTTGTGGACAAGACAGAAGCATGTGGAGTGGACCATTGCAAGTTCAGAAGAATGAGGCTGAGTGACATTAGAGCTAAGTGAACTCATAGCTGGATGTCCTATTATATTCAAATCATGTGTATTAATGAACCCGCATCAATTGGCAGGGAAGGAGAACTCCAGAGGAAGATTAGGGATTTTTACGGTAAGTCCTGCTCAACATTAGTTTCAATGACTTGAAGACAAAGACTGCAAATTTATTATACACTTACAGATGAGCTAAAGAAGAAGTGGATAGCTAATATAGAATGACAAAGTGATTCGAGAAGATTTTTTAAAAATCTAATAAGGCTAAATGTAAAATTCAAGATTAAGCTGAAAAATCAATTAGGTGAGTAAAAACTAAGAGAGTCAACACTAGATCACGATTCAGGAAAAAAAAACACCTGAGGGTTGACGCTGGTCGGACTGGCACGGCCAACGGTCTGGGAAAAGTCATTTTATTATCAAAAGGTGCCGACACATCTGGAGAGCAGTATTTAGTTATAAAACAGCAGTACTCCTTTGTGCAGGTCTGAGAACCATACTTTTAAGATGGACATTTATTAAGTAAAAAAAAAAAAGCAATGAGAGGAAGATAATGAGAATGATAAGGGACCTCAAAGTAATTTTAGGGAAGAATTAAAGATCCTTAGCCTGGAAAGGCATGAAAGAGGGAAAAGTAAGCAGTTTCTGATTTTTAAAGTACTTTTACGTGCAGGAAGTATAAACGTCTATGAAGCACCAGAAGGCAAAAAGTACGGGGAATCAGCTGATATTCGAGAAAGGGCGTAAAAGAGTTATTTATATGGAGACAGAGTCAGGCAAGAATAGACAAACCAGTTGGAGTTCAAAGTAGCAGTGTTGTACCATCAGTTCATTCCACTGAGCAGATTTCTTCTTCTGTATCTTTATGCTCAGTGGCTCTGCCAGAGCCTAAAAGAATTAAAGCTTAAGAAACACGGTTGCTCTGGGAGTTGTGGCCGCTAATGTATATCAACAGACAAGGGAATCCTCAAGAGCTGATCTTCCAACCTATTTTCAAGGCACTGGTTCCCAGAACTGGAATAAATAGTATGTATGGTTATTACGGCATGCTCTGATGCAGAAAGTCTTTTTCCCTTGCATATACAAGGAATAACTAAAATGTCTCTAATCCACACAAAAATAACTAGTTTTTGGCTATGAGTTTTCAAATGTCATTTGTAAAACTGGAAGTCCCTTTATTCCCAGGTACCATTCTTTTTTATCCACCAATTTCCTGATCATTCATAATCCTTCCTCTCTGCCTCTGGCTTCCCATGCATCCCACCCCGGAACCCCCTCCCTTTTTATTTTTGTTCACATTGTATCTGGTTCTGACTTCTCAGAGGCCAAGTGAGCTTGTCAACGCATCCACTCCCGCTTCGTTCTACTTCTACTCTGTTCCATCTAGTGGAATGCTTCCTTGCACAGTGTGATGCCAGCTTAAAAAAAAAAAAAAAAAAACACTCTGCTGTGAAGGTTAAGACAGAAACACAGGACACAAAATCTACATGAAGGTATGGAAATTTTTACTTTGGTTAGAAAACTTAGCTCCCATTTCCCAAATACCTGGACAGAAATCTAAAATCCTGACAGCACCGCTTATGTGAAAGAAGTGGAAATGTATTCGATCCAATAACAGAATAAGCACTGGGCTCTATATGGGCTATTCTGTCAAGAAAGCAGGGAGAGAGAAGTGATTATTTTCTCTATTATGGAAGCTTCATTAAGACGGTGCTTTTAAATGTAAATTATTATTTGATAATTGCGAAATATGGTCTAGGAATCATTAAGACTTTTTCACTTTTACTGGGTGATAAAGTTTAAAGTATCCAGAAACTGAAGATACTCCTGCGTTTTGCTTCTTCATATTTATAGACTACAAGGCGTGCTTGGAGTCATGTGAAAATGAATTTCATCACAAAGGCATGGGTATGGTTCTCTGGAAAACACAGTTTACATTCCTCTACGTGGATAGTTATTTTACGTTGTTCATGGAAAATAAACTGCCCAATAAACCTAGAGCCTGATGGCATGCTTTCTTCTGGCGTACCCGGATTAATCTGCATGTGATATTCTTACCGTTAGAACAATGCTTTTTTAGACTTGGATCCTAGAGTCTAGAGCCACGACGGTTAATTTCATGCCCTTTTTACACTCATAGTAGACACACTGTTTGTGAATACAAACAACGCTGTTGAGCCTGACAGGGTCAAATCTGAAAGACTCAAGCTAAAAGCCAATTGGGAGTAGACTCCCTACGGCCTTCCTTCTGGAGCTGAGAAACACGTGAATGAACATGGCCTGTTCGTTACCATCGTATGAATTAAAATGCCTCATTTTGAATTTGATTGGGGAGAGCAAGATCACAGAAACAAACTGGAAAGAAAATGAAAGCAAAGATAATTCTGAAGATGACAGTAAGTCTAGGCATACGCCCCTCAGGCCAACCCCACTGGCTCACTCATTCATTTCCCAATCTCTGGCCAAGGCGTTCTTCCTAAAACAGAAATCAAATCCTGCCTGAAACACGAAAGAACAAAACAGTCAAAAGTCCTCATGAACCTCAGGCAAAGCCTAAAATCCTTAACTGGATTTCAAGATCCTTTGCTATCTATCGAGTTCCTGACTGACTCCATCCTCATCGCAATGAACCCACTGTGTATGTCCCCCACGATCCTTTAGCCGCACTCAACAGTCACTTCCTCAAAGGGACGAAACTCTCCCAAAACCTCTGAGCTTTTGCGTCCACTGACCACGCCACTGCAACTCTGCCCTCCTGTCCCCCATCCTTGACTATGTGCTCATTCTTCCAAGATCACTTCATGCATCAGTTCCTTCAAAAACCCAAGCCTCAAGCAGAAGCCTCCCCTGCGTGCCCCCATGTCACCTTGCTGCCACCACCTTCCCATACCTTCGTCTTCATCCTCATCACTTAGAATGTTGCTTGGAACAAAGGGGGTAATTAATACACCATTGTGGAATGAGTCAATTAATAAACTAAGGAATGATACTAGGATCCCCGGGTTCAATTTCTTAAAACATAAAAAATAGGAAGGGAAGATAGTTCTTCCCCAAACTTAATGCTTGGATGTCAAATAATTTTGCTCGTTGAGTGTAGATGAAGAAAAGATAGCGCTGTGAGAAGTGAACTTCAGACAAGTTAGTGAGTTAAGCCAGAATGGAATACTGCTGGAAGGTGAGTACAATTTCCCTACTGGACTCATCAGCTCTGATACCTAAGTCGCTCCCAGGGGAGAATGTGGCTCTCGTGTAAGAACGCTCACTTTTTCACCAGAGCAGAGTCTAGCCAAGTGCGAAAATGCGGCAGTGCACCAAGTGACAGAAGAGGATAAACGCTCCCTTCACGGGTCCCCGACGTGTCTTACTGCCAGCAAGTCATGCAGGCTCTGAACAGAATGGGGTCGGGGTCATGAAGAACAGTTACGCAAACTTCTGAAGATAAATACCCTCGCCTTATGCAAAGGATAGAATCCGATGAGCTTTTCTTAAGTGGAGACTTAGGGAAAATACCAAACCTTGCCCATATGCCTAGGGCTCAAAGTCAGAAGAAAAAAAACAAAAACAGGTTAACGATTCTTGTGGTTATCTTTTGCTGGCTTCAAACACTCCTGAATACCGTTATCTTAGGTAATCTAGAGTTAATTCTTCAGTTGTTAAAAAAAAAAAAGAAAAAGGTCACACACACCCATAAAAATGAAAACTCTGCCGCCATCATGAGTCCTGGTGAAGTGGTGGAGTCGCTGGACATCACTGGACTTTTCGGCACAGACCGCTTTTTCACCATGAAGTCAGAATTGGACGCCAAACAAACGGAGGGGCCCTACCACCTGAAGATCTGTTTGCTTGGTGACAGCCACACTTCAGGATCTCGGTGTGTGAACCATCAGGTTCTTTCATTCTCTGTGATCAGAGAGCCTTGGACGCCCTAAATCACAATGATAGATGATCGGCAGGAATTATTTTTGGAATTATTTTTCCCTCTCAACACAGAATGGTCATTGCATTCTAGGAAGACTTTGGAAGTCTTGTCTACCCACTCATCAAACTTCATTTCAGTAATTAAAAAAAAAAAGAAAAAAAAGAACTGTTAGTAAAACTAACACATACACACACACACAGACACACACACGTACACACTTAAATCTTATAGGAAAAGCCTTCTAACTCTGCCCAATTTCAGCTGGGAACTAAATTTTATGGCCAGCTAATAAACCTGCTGAAAATAGGGGTTGATAATGGAAACCCTCCCGAGTCCTTAACTACAGTATGCACGGCTATAATAAAAAGAATTAATGCAGTCAATTTGTACTACTGTTCTCGGAACAAAAAACCCTATTTCAACCACAGTCTTTTCAACAGCTGATTGGCAGCCCTGTCCATTTCTCCTCTGCAGTGTTGTCAGGACTCTTCAACATGATAATGAGCCTGTCACCATATTCAAATAGCCCCGTGACAGCAAGTTTTGTGAGTGTGACGTCCACAGCAAAGGGTCTGTCAAAAAGCGGCTTTCAGAAAATGAAAAGAGAATGCTTTCCTGATGATAAACCTAATTTCTCCATAGATAAAAGACTGAGATTTTTCATCAGATTTTATCAGTGTTGTGTTGCATTTATCTCTTCAAAGGCTCCTGTTTTCGTTTTCTTTTTTTTTCTTTCTTTTTTTTTTTTTAAATATACATAAATTTCAATTTGGCAGTGATGGGGGAAAACATGATGATGAAACACATTTTCTGTTTGAGGAAGCTGAGTCCACCAGGTTACCGCAGAGAGAAAAGAGGGAAAGAGAGAGACAGGGAAAAAAAAAAAAAAGGACGCTTTCTCTATCACATTAAAAACAGGCCAGCAGAGAGGGAGGCTACCTGATGACGAGTCCTGCAATAAACTTCCGAAGGCGCCACTCCAGTTCTTTATACCTCATGCACTGAGGCCAGTCGCCTCCCCCAAAACACCCACAGGAAGTGGCTGTGTTGGAACCGCCTCTCCATGCGGTCGCCTCCCCGCTGCACCAGAGAATCTGTGACTTGTTAACAGCACAGGACAAGCCCCTACTTCAAGACCGGAGCGCTCGAACACCTGGGCGACCTGGCTGTTGGCTGAACACTAAGACAATGTGTTTTCGTCCCATTCCAACACATTAAAGAATTTTGTGTGCAACTAAGATGGTGAAAAGTACCACCATTAAGGGCTTTTTTTTTTCCTTTAGGTATAAAGAATTAGTTTACAAAAAGCCCGGATTCTCTAGAGTACGGTCTAATTCTCTGCTCCGCACTCGCCTCATGCAGACAAAACTTTCAGTGTGTTCAACATTTTTTTAAAAAACCTAATTTAGGTATTTTCTCAGGAGTACATGTATATATATGTGTATGTATATATGTACATGTCTATAAAATACATATTACATACTGGGTGTATGCATTATAGATACATATAAAATACATGTACCATGCATATGTACTGTGGATATATGAAATACACATATATGTGTTATATGCACACACATAACATGTGTACACACATGCCCATATAATACATGTGTGCACGTGCATGTACACACATAGTGGAAAGAATGTCAAAGTGTTACTTTTTGCAACAGATTTTAATAAAATGCACGCACACGTGCACCCAAGGAAAACCAGCAAGCTCTCTGGCTTCCAGGATGGAAGAGGTGGAAAGAACTCTGGGATGAGGTAGCCGGGGGACAGGAGGCCAGCAGGGAACGGTCAACCTCTCACTCCTGAGGTGCCCCAAATACCACCCTCACCAAAACACAAATGCAAGAGCTCCCCAAGGCTTCTAAGAAAGAAATCCGATGTAGAAATTTACTTCCAGTGCCTGCTTAGTCTCAGCCTCTCTGACGATAAAAGAACCTTATATTTTAGAAAGCGCACATAACATCATATGATTTAATTCATTAATATTCCTATATTAAACTGTATTCGAATGTTTTAAGAAGATATTACAAAGCATACACAACGCTGTGTCTCTGTAGCCTGATTTTGGCTGATGACTCACTGATATTAAGTCCCACTTTGAAAGTAACATTTCTTCCCTTAGTCCTCTGATCTTATGGCAATTTATGTCTCTATATGTGATGACAAGTCCTGAGAAGTCCTTCTGTTATTCAAAAGCAGGGGAATCACTGCAGTTTGCATTCTCTCGATTTCAAACAAATATAGTCCTAGTTATGTTTCATTTTGTTTGAGGTCTGGATATGACAAAAGGGCTAATTAAAGAAAATGATAATTTCACGTTTTTGTACATATCATATATAAAAAGCTGGCATGACTAGGGTGTTTTCTTAAAGAAAAATTAAGACATTTTAGTGGGTGGAAGGGGCCTTAAACAATCTGTGCAATAGAGGTTACTCCAAATACACCAGAGAGAATTGGAATGCAAAACACAAAAGAGAGGGTTTTTTTTAAAAGCATGATTCACCTTTGCTAGTCAACAATTAGTGAAGCTGAAATTATTAAAGTTTCTAATTTTTTTTTTTTTTTTAATTTCAGAGAAAGAAAAGGAAGCAAAGTTGGAAAAGCAGGGTGGGGGTGGAAGAGGATGAGAAGTTCCCTATATGGGTAAATCCAACCCCTGAAAGAAGATAAAAGTAACTAATTAAGGATCAGCAATAAATTTGACCGGTTTTAAGTTCATCAGCTGGGGGGAACTATTATGAAGCCAATCAATAGAGCTGTAGACAGCTGGCTTTGGGCAACACCCAGCTCCTTTGCTTAAATGTTTAAACCATTGATTTATTTGGGATTAAAAAAAAGAAAAAAAATGAAATCTCAAACTCAGCTATCCCCAACACACAAAGCAAATTCCAGAATCTTGAAGACTTTCATTGTCTCTGAAAGTCATCGTCACCACTCTAATCCCCTCATTAAAGCTGAAGAAACGCTGGGATGGCATTAAAGTGAATGCAGACCATTTGTAGCAATCTCCTGCTCACGCCACCTCCAAATGAAGGCGGGCACATTGCATAATCCAGGCAGCAAGGGCTCCTGACAGGCGGATGATTTATGCTCATAGTCAGGAGACTCGGAGGGCCTGCAGAGGAGACAGCGTGAGCAAGGCGGTGGCGAGACAGATGCTCTCAGTGGGCTTGCAGGGGCTGGCAGGCTCCAGCTAGTTCGGCTGCAACCTGGACACTTTAAGTGCTGAACTCCTATTGCCTAGATTCCAACACTCCGATGTGCCATTTGCCATCTTCTACGCCACGTACACAGTGAATAAACTGTCGCCTCTAGGTGAGCACGGCAGGCGGCCGCGCCTACCCCCTCATACGCAGACAACACGTGCCCATGCCCCAGCACGCACGTGAAGCAAACCCAGCTCCATCAAATGAGTGTTATAATCCAGACGTAAATATTGCATAGTTCAAGGATCTTCGCTCCTGAAAACACTTAGCCCAGGTAGGGTGAGCGGAAAGTGACGAGATTTCCTAACAGTTGGATCGATGCTAAAGATCGCACAGCGGGATTAGGAGAACCACACCTCAGCAGAAAACCGACATTCCTGTCAATTACGTTAATTATTTTCAGATACATGACATCCTTTCATGACATTTTATTCTGAAAAGGCACTTGAATACTGGAGAGGGAAATGAAGAAGGGATGGATAAAAGGAAAGATCCCTAAAGGGTTGAAATGTTTTGCAATCAATCTGGAAAACAGTTTTTCAGAATTTCTCCCAATAGCCTCAAACAAAAACAATCTGGCAAAGATTATGATATTGGTTAAGAGGGTAGATAAACCTAATTAGAGCTATCGATGACAAATTACTGCGATTCTGATGTCTAACAGAAGGTCTTAGCCAGCATCTGACTGGTCAGCAGTAAACCACCAATGGACAGAGAAATTCAGTCCCTAGATCGTCAGTGATGGGCTGCTCATCGGATCACTGCTGTCATGCTCAGCCCAGTGCCTCGAAGGTTCAGAGCCTCAGGAATCAGTGAAGAACATAAGCATCTACATGTAGAGACTCCAGGTTATCCTAGATGAATGCAACTTTCCTTTCAACTCCTGGAGACGGCAGGGTCAAAGGTGGACCTGCCAATGGAAATTAAAGACACAGGCATCTCTTTAATTAGATACAGTATTGAAAAACTCGTGCATTCCCAAGAAGCCACTCTGCAAAGCAAGAGTTACAGTGTTCTTTAAAAAAAAAAAAAAAAAATTGGGTGGGGGTGGGGAGATGCGCCATGGGCTTTTTCAACCAAAAGAGAAATTCTTTTAACAAAATGGAATACACTGTAAGTAATTCAAAAATGCCTCCAGACTTTACAGTTCTCCCTGGAGAAAAACTCAAACAATTTGAAGTCTTCACAAACTGTATCCAAATCCTTTTTCCAACTTCATTAAGCTCCAGTGCTTAAAAATCGTTCCTAGCAAGTACTTTAATTAGAGACGAGCCAGCGCGGCACTGGCTCGCCAGGCAGCGAGCGCCTCCACCCAGGAACCCGACTGCCCAGCGGGGAGACGCCTGTTACTCAGCCATGCGGCTCAGCAAAGGAACGAACCGGGGAGGGGGCTAATCCATTTCCTCTTCCCCCCAAAGAAGCTGGGGGTGTGGGTGGGCGGGCTACAGAGAGAGATCTGAACAGCATTGTGGCCTCATAGTTTACCATGGCATGTATGGAGAAAGAACAGAAAATGTGCTATAGAAAACAAGTGTTTTAACAGAGAGGCAGGGAACCAAAGTCACCTGGACTATGTAAGCCTATTTTTTCTTTTTTGTTTCCCCAGCTTTCTCGTTCCTCCCACTTCTCTTTGCTCTCTCTTCCTCCCTAGGCCAAACCCTCTGACCCCTGTAGTGGACTGAAAGCAATGACGTAAGAACTGCGGCGTAAGGCACAAAACCAGCACTAAAGGGCAGAGGTGCCATCCAGAACTCTGAAAAGCTGCCAGGTGATGCTCTGGAGTCAATCCTGGGGTGGAAGGGAGGTGGGTGGGCGCAGGGGGAAAGTGGGGGAGGCGAGAAGTATGAGTCCCAGGCAGAAATAATTTATACTCTACTTCCTGGCTAGAATGATGCCTTTGGGGCAGAACCTGAGACCAACTCACAGGTTCCAAGGCACCTGCAATGACTTTAAACCCAAGTTGATAAGACACCTAAAAAAAACCCCACAAAAACAAAAAAACCTGAAACACAACAGTGGTTAAGGGATCACACTGTTGTTAAAAAGTTCTAGGTGGAGGCTGAGGCCTTTCTTCACTCACGACTCATAATAGTGTTTATCCTGAAAAAGTGGAATGGCGTGAACACACTAGCACGTCCAAAAGTAACTGGAGATGCCACAAATCACGCTCTGGGAAAAGTTAGCAACGACCCGGACGAGAAAGGAGTCCACGGAGTCAAGGTCATGTGTTCTTCTCCATGACAGACCTCCCCGCTGTCCCATCACAGCCCACGAGGGGTCCCTGAGATTCTGGCAGTTTCTGCTGACCCCGCCTGTCACCTTCAGCAATCTGGAGCACAGGAAAGGGTCTGAGCCTGGAGTCGCACAGAGCTTGATCGGGACCTCTGACCCCAGGGAGCCGTGGAGAGCCGCAGGGCGAGGACAAGCCCGGCCTGCTGTGAGCACAGCACTCGGTCATTTGGGAGGGGGGAAAAAAATTCCAGAAAGATGACATTTGAGACCAAGCAGAACCGATCTGTTTTTGGTGTAGCTAGTCAGTGTCATAAACACCTGGACAACAAAATAACAGTGATGACAATGATGGTGATTATGATAATAGGTCACATTTACTGAGGACTTATATTTGTGAGGCATTGTGCTAAATATTTTAAATCCATTATCTTATTTAATTCTCGCAGCAAACTATAATAGGCATTATTATTATCATCATCACCATTATAAAGAAAATGGAGGCTACAGATATTAAGAAATGTGCTAATAATTGGCAATTTAACAGGAACTCTGAGCAGTCTATTAACAAATTCCACGATCTTAGTAATATGCGATGTAGAATGGTGTGTTTATAATACAATTGCAAATGCACGATCTTTATTTTGCAAATACATTAAGCCCTTGCTTTTGTAAGGTATCACGCTACCTACTGGAATTTTTTGCAAGGTGAGAGGAAACTAATGATTCCTATATGTTTTCCTCTACTTTCCACAGGCCTGAATTTCTTTAAACTACCTAGCCATGAAGAAAAATGAAAGTAACAACCTTAAAAAATAAATAAATAAAGGATAAGGTACAGGAGCCTTAGCACTTCACGTTGCGAGACTTTTTATCAGCGTTCTCTCTCACTGCGAGGGGAAGACAGTAGTGAAGACCCCTCAACTCACCTCTGCCTCCCTGGCCCATTAGCTGGTGCCCGATGTGCAAATGACTGGTCTCCCAGGACTGCTTGGAGCTCAGCTGACTACAGGGCTGTCTCCCCCTGGGTTTCCAGTTCAAATCAGTGCATTAGATTCCGTAACTGCAAGTGAAGGAAGGAAGGTGAGGAAGAATTCCTAGCTTTCTAAGCTTGGAGACTTTCAAAGAGGCCAGGCCCCGAGTGACACAGAGATAGAAGTAAAATTCCTTGCAAAAGCTGGGGGATTCTGTTCTTGCTACCTCCACAAAACGCGAGATAGATTTTTCTCTGCTGGAGCACATAACCAAACAGTTAGAGATTTGTGAGATAACCGGGAGATCCTCTAGCATTTCTTAGGCGCACGGCGTCTGAATTGAATTTCTGTTCCTTTTACTTTGTCACCATTAGCGAAGCTTTATTTGTCTACACTATCCCCTCCAGATCCTAATTAATGACTTCTGGGGAGACTTCCAGGCATATACAGGATCGTTGAGAAATGCACTTGTTCACAGACTGCGAATTTGGACCTGTTGACTGCAGAGCAGGAAACTGATGCTTCAAATTGAAAATAAAGTCAACAGACAATGACCTGCACTGCCCACTGGGGACAGGCGCTGGGTGCTGGTGGCCTTCCCTGCTAAACAACAGCCTCTGATTGTCTACACGGAAGGTATGCCGCTCAGAAGTATCAGCAGCTTCAACATTATTCAAACTATTTCCAAGAAAAGAGAACTATTCTACACAGAAACTTTATGAAACAATATCGTGGTCCCGCAGAGAGCAATATTCGCAGCAGTCAGAACACATCTCTATTATTGCCTAGCCCTTTCGTTTTAGAGCATCTACAACAAGGAACGATGCTGGAATTCTAACAGCTCCGGCACCGAAACGCACCGCCTGCAAGAAAGGTCTCTTTGCTCACAAAAGGAAGGAGTAGCCGAGACCAGTGTCTCCCGTGTGAAGGAAAAGGTATTTCTCCTCTCAACACTCTGGGAAGATTAACTAACAACAAGGTGAACTGATGACTTCATTATGAAGACGGAGTCCTGGCTTTGCCACTCACTAGTCGTCTGATCTTAGGCACGTTATTGATGCCAAGTTATTTAAAACAGGTCTTTGTTTTCTCATTTCTATTCACTGACTTATCAAATGTCTATGGAGATGAAAGAAGACAATGTCATTTCTCTTTTTTTTTTTCTCTTTTTTGACTCAGGATATGCCAATTGATATATGGTCTGGGTATTCAATATAAATTCAATACAACATGACTTCTGAACACAATTCTGTCATGGTCACACACACATAAAGAGAAATGTAGAAGCAATTTATATATGATGATAGCCGCTGAATTGTTTCTAAAATCAGTATTTATGACAAAATTATTCCTGTACTTGTTTTCATAATGTAACTAAAAGCCTGCTATAAAGTAGGATTAAAAAAAAAGAAATTAATCAGTTATATTTTATTAAGCACCTTCTACGTGATCATTAAGATGCCAGGTTCCATAAAGAACTAAATATAAACGAAGTCCCTGTTCTCAAGTTGTTTATGCTTTTCTCTATGACACATACTAAATGAACAGAACACTAAAAATTAATACTCATGCTGAATACTTCCTGGGTGCTTACTGTTTACCAGGCAATGCGCCAAAAATAGTGCATCTAGTACCTTACTCAAAACTCAAAACAACCCTCTGCTCAAGTTGTAATTACAACCCCCATTTTATAGATAAGGCTTGAAAAGGGTAAAGTAACTTGCTTGAGGTAACACAGCTAGTAAGTAATAAAGTCTGTATTGAAACCAGATGCCATTTCTGCACTGTCCAGTAGTCACCAGCCATGTGGAGGCTTTTTAACTAAAGTTAAAAATTCAATTCTTCAGTTGCATTAAACACATTTCAAGGATTCAATCAATAGTCACAGCCTTTACCTGATCTGAGAAACCTTGCTTTTTTTCTTTATACTCTACTTCTAACATAAAGTCAGACTGCTAAATTGCATGAAACCATATAAACGCTGGTGAAATTCAGAGATAGAAGAAATCTATATAATTCTAAGTAATCTATATAATTGTAACTCCATGTGGGCAAAGACTCATCTATCAGGTTTGCTTTTAATCTCTGGCACTTAACCAAGTAAGTGGGTACAAAACTGTGCCTCAAAAAATATTCATTGAATGGGTGCATAAAGGAGGGATAAATAAATGTTTGGAGATGAGCCTGACAAATATGTATCATTTCGGAACCATAAGTAGCTCCTGGAGGAATAACCTAACCCCATCTCAAGACGTTATAAAGAACGAGGTGTATTTCTCAGATAGCAGATAAAAATATTTACACAGATTACACCATAAGGCAAGAATCTACTTTCCTTCCAAATATTTCCAAATTATGCATGAATTGATAATAACCTAAGACTAGCTAAGGTCAGAGTAATTGCCATTTAATTGGCTTCAAACATACTAATGATTATGATAATGTTGATACTGAAGAGACTTAATAGGCCTGGAGATAAATGAGTCAGAGACCAGAGAGGTGAATCCGTGAGGGGGTGAGGGAGGGGATCATTGTGGAGGTCACAAGCTTGAGAATCACCGAATGGCCACTAGCTACAGTTGCAAAGAAACTTTGCTGTTAGGCAAAATTCTGGAACCAAAAAAAAAAAAAAAAAAAAAGTTTAAAGAGAGCCACAGGGATAGGGGGCGGGGTCAGCATGGGAGGGAGAGAAAAAGCAAGCTGTGTGCCCCAAAGAGTGACTCATGAGGGAGAAGTTTGGTTGGGGAAAATTAATTGGATGGTCCAGGGAGAGGCCACGACAGAAGGGCTCAGGTGGCCTCAAGAAAAACACTTAAGAGCTGAGAACGGAGAAGCTGCCGGCGAAACAGACTCGACCTCCCAAGGGAGAAACACGCCGACTGGAATTGAGAAACAGAGCTGGAAATTAGTACAGATCGACGCAGAAACATACGCTAAGTTAAACGAGGAAACAGAAATCACCTCATTCGTACCTAATCTACTTAAATTCCCCACATCCCCAAAATACCTAAAAATTCTAGTTAAAATAGTCCAGGCATCTTCAAATTATGACTGCACAGCCTATGTAGGACAGATTTAACAGGTGAAAAGATAATAGTCAAGAAGAATAGGGAAGAGATTATGATCCTAGATTCACATAATCTATGGGGAAACAGGTTAAGCGAAGGGTGATTGCTAAGCAACCCTCCCTTTGGGGTTCTGCCGGAGGTCCTGTTTCATCCCCATGGTCATCTACGAAAGAGGAGGCTGTCAGATCGGGGCAGTGGAACAGCAGGCATCCTACCCCCCTGGCAAAGGGCGCTAGAACGCTTCCTGCCTCCCACACCGTTCCCACGTGGAGCTCTTTTCATGGTGTGATTCATATTCGTGTCAACTTTCAAAAAGCATTTAAGCTGAAGTCAGGTCAAAATGAACTGATGATGTGAATGATCAGCTGAAAGCCCTCGCATCTGCGGACCCGTCAGGCTGTGCAGCCTACCTGCACAGGACCACGGCCGCGTGGGAGCAGCAGATCCCTGATATCTGTCCCAGTAGCCACGAAGCCACACTGGCTCTCAGATAGCACAATCTGCCATTCACTTAAGTCTGGCTTGCCAGGAAGCCCAAGGATGGACTCCCCGCCGGTACCATCAGGCTCAGGGAATTTGGCTAGCACCAGGTACCTCAGACTTCTGCCAGCTAACTGGCTTTGGGGAAGCCGCTGACCTACTCTCCACTGAGTGGCTTTTGTGAACCTGGAACCCAGCCTGCCTCTCATCATTGATCAACCTTGGCCAAGCCAGCTGGCTTGTTCCTTTGCAGACAGCTTGCCTTAGGGAAGCTGGTTGGTGGCTATGCAACCTACTAAGCAAGAGAGAGACAAAACTACAGAACAGTCTCTCCAGAAATGACCAGTCTTCATTTTCATTCGAGGGCGACTTAGGAATTGAACAAAATGGTGCAAGATACCAGATACGATATGGATGGAGTAGAATGTTGCATCCTCTTCACAAAAAAAAAAAAAAAAAAAAAGGTAACTAACACGTTAGGAATAGTGCCCAGATGAAATAAAACCAGGAAGCACTTCATAAAATGAGCCTCATTCAAATGACTACCAGAATTCCTTTACATTAAATTTAGGCACAATGTCATAAATCAGTAACACGTTGCTATGCACGTGCATTGGTGAAAAGGAGCCAAAATCTGTTGTTTGGAGGCCAGTGGAAGAAAATTCCATATCGGATTCCGATACGGCTGGGGGAGGCCCCCCTCCTCCCTCCCCTCTCACTGTGCTGTCACTGGACTTTCAGCGGACGAGCAAATGTTGAAGCAGGTTTTTCCCCACTGGGGGCGAAATCCATTGGGGATTTTTTTTTTTTTTTTTTATAATCCAAAAGGAATAAAAATCTGTAGTGCATTAGGTAACTGCTGGCTTCCTATGTCAAGTTCACAAATGGAAATGACAAATGGGAACAATCGAATATATGATTAACTTTTAATAGCATTCCAATTAAAGTGGGAGGAAGGGATCTAAAAGAATAGTTTCTTATAATTTCAATCTTTCTGTCCTCTCTAACACAGATGCAATGAGGGTAGATTTATTCCATTCAAATAACTGTTGGTGCTGCGTCTGCTAAATCCACGTGAGAGAATCTATTTCATTTACAATGTTAGTTGTTTTTGAAAAAATATAAATGTAAAATTGTCAAAGAAAACCGAAAAAACATGCAGAGGAATCATGCGATGGTCTAAGATCTGCATGGATTACACACAGAGTTGTGGGCAAATCTCTAAACATTAGTACTTTGATTTTTCCCATTTATAAAGACAGATAAGAATGTAAACACCCCAGTAGTGCACGATGGCCATATTTTCGAAACAACTGAGGCAGCTTGTGCTCAAAGCCAGTTAACCAAATTCGCTGCTCTCTACAAAGGCAAAACTGACAAAGGATTTTGTTTTGAAGTTCACTTTCTAAAAACTGGAACCAGAGAGTCCAACCATGTCACAAGGCCAAATGTCCCTCTACGCTCCAGTTTGGACTTAAATAAGATGTCGTCCACTGTTTCACAAAAACGGAGACCCTGAAGTCTAGTTCCTAGGAAACGGATGGCATGAGAGTAGCTGATGTTTATTCACACAGTGTATAGCTGGCAAGTTATTCCAAAGTTTACGTTGGGAACCCAAGGATTTCAGAGTGGGGAGTCACCACAAAAGACAGTCTAGTCTAAGCCCCACATCATACCTGGACATCTTAACCTCTCTCAGTCCCCAGAAAACTTCCTGCCTTCCGGCCCAGTTTATTCTGTTTATGGACAGTAAGTGAAAAACTCAAAGCAGTGAAGTGAAGCCTGGTCTAAAAAGGGGGGAAAAATGGTTTACTTAAGTAATCTTTTAAGAGCTCACTTATCTCCTAATACTCACAGCCTCTGAAGAATCCCAAGCCAAATATATACTGGAATATTTCTACAGTTCACCAAGGAAAACTCCATTAAACAAATAGAGCACAGGCCTCCTATAAAATCCAGACACCACCCCACAAATCACTGTGAGAACTCTGGCAAGTGACATCGTCTCTGCGAGCTTCCGTTTCCTCTATGAGATGGGGAAATATCCACCCCTGGGTGTCAATGTAAGGATTAGCAAAAAAAAGAAAAAAAAGAAAAAAAAAAGAAAAAAATTAAAATCCAACTAAAGCATATAGCACATAGGCTGATGTCTATGAAGTTCTCAGTATGGGTTATGACTTTTACCTGCAAAATCTCTGCTATTCATTTTCAAGACAGACTACTCAAGTTCTTTATCAACAAAGCATGACCAAAAAAAAAAAAAAAAAAAAAATCGCCAGCTGGTAATGCGATATCTGTACACGAAATAACTTTTTGTGGCACCTTAAAAATATTCCCCAACGGCTTGATGTCAAGACAGCTCACAGAGAAGGAGTTCTCTGCGACTGCTTATATGATAACTCGGGAGTTTTGTTTAATGCTCTGCATTAATGAGCGAGCGTCTTAGGATGGTGTTACAATGGAGAGGGCAAAGAATACCAGTGAGGTCAGTGTCGTTCTGTTAACTGTCATCTACCACAGAAATATTTTCCTTGAATACCATTAAAGCTTTCTCCTTTTCTTTGTTCTGCTTTTTGAAGGCAGCAAGAACCCACATTTCCCTACCGATAATTTCTGTTTTCGACTTGGCAGCATAATGATATTAGACTTGAGGAAAAAAAAAAAAAAATTCACCTTGGCAATGTCTTCTTCAGAGGTTTTTACAAAAGATATTTTGTTAGGATAAATTGTACTAAGCAGGTTTTTTTTAAGTAAGCAAAAACACAGCTGCTGGTTATGAAATGACCTGAGTAGCTTTATATTTTTTTTAAAGAGAACCTACCCAGAAAATGCTACATCTTTTGAATGAACATTTTATTAAAGTGGAAGATACGAAACAGAAGGGTAATTAGACAAGTAAGTTGGTCTTTGCTCCTCCTGCTGATAGGGAAAACCCAGAGGACCCTCAGAGTTCCCACTGCCATATATATATCAAGACACAAGCTGTGGATGCAGCAAAAACAGTTCCGCGATAATTTTTCTTTATATCCTAGGGGCTCGAGACAACTGATCGGCGAGAAGTAGCGGCAGCTAAATGAATAAATCTGTGCTGTCTCATATACAAACGCTCCTCGAATGACGATGGGGTTTTGTCCTGATGAACCCATCGGAAGTTGAAAAGATCATTAGCTTTTAATCACCTAACCTACCGAACATCCGAGCGTAGCCTAGCCCCTTAGACGTCTTACATTTGCCTACGGTTGGGCAAAATGATCTGACACAACGGACATCCTGCGGAGCGTCGGTCGCTGCCCTCGCGATCTCGCGGCTGACCAGGAACCGAGCTCCCTGTTGCTGTCCGGCATCATAAGAGAAGATCGTACCACCTATCGCTGGCCCGGGAAAAGACAAACTCAAATTCAAAGTATGGTTTCTCCTGAACGTGTAGTATTTTCACACCATCGCAAATTCGAAAAATAGTAAGTTGAACCATCCTAAATGAAGGACCTTCTACGTATGTGTGTACACACACACACACACACACACACACACACACACAAACATGCAATGCCTTCTCTACACTAAAGGGTAGAAATAGGAAGTATACCCTATAGATAGTGATGAGAGAGCTCTGGACAAAGGGTCCTCTAAGGTGAGAGAAGACTCACTGCCACCTGTATATTCCTACCCTTTCTTCTACCCCAAGAGTCCCAAAGCCTTTGGTCGGCCCTGTTAATCTGTGAGGCAGAGCGAAGGATGAGGGCCTTGCATTCTAGAGAGACTGGCAACCGGTGATGGATTGAAGATGATCTGCCAAGCCACAGGATTTACTCGGGGCATAGAGGATGTGACCCTTTTCAGACAGTGGGGATCCACCAAGGAATGAAAACAAAAGGTTGCTTGAGACTCTCCGACTTTTTTAGGTTAACTTCTGTCCCAGGGACCTCTCCAGGGACAGACGCTCACTCAGCCTGACCCAGATGAAGAGACCTGCACGTCGTGTTCGATGCAGGGTCTTAAATCTTGCCATCCTGACCTCCATAACTCCGGAGACACGGGGCCTTCTCCAATTCGCAATCACTCTCTCCTGCTCAGGTATCCTGTAAAGGCCCTTCCTGGATGGATCTGCATCCTCTGTGGCCTCATCAAACCCCAGGTGAGACACCTGGTTTCCTGAGACCAGAATCCTAAGGAAAAGGCCCCTCCTTGTGAACACCACTTACACGCACACCTCAGGCACAGACTCTTCGTTAATCCCATAAGCTCGGCTGCTTCCTGGGGGTGCCAGGACTCTTTGTCACTCCCTCTGCCCTCAGATGAATATTCCAGGCCACTACTGGCCCATCGTGCTGAGTACATGGGCAATCGGCGGAGCAGGAAAGACCCCTTGTTTGGCCAAGGCTGTGACACAGCTCGACAGAGATAGATATAGGACGGGTCCGGGAAGAGGACATACCTGACTTTTAATCCCATTCCCACTTTATCTGCGATGGGTCAATGCGTAAACCACTAAAACTCTCTGAAGCTTGGGTTCTTCATCTGATTAATGAGACACTGACAGCCAGGGTCTCTACTGGGTGAGGTTTGAAGTGATAAAACCTTAACATTCTGTGCCCTTTCTACACCAAATGGAGACACACCAAATGATGGCTCCCTACCTTTGTTTTGACTTTTTCCTGAACAGGACTCACAATTTTACCACCTGTTTATATTACCTACCTAGAACCTATATGCTGGTATTTTGGGGGCTTTTAAAAAATGGGAGAAATACTGCACACCTCTATGACAGAAGCTTACTTTAAAGGTATCGAATCAAACATGAAAAGAAAACGAGGTTATCAATAAAATACATACCATGTTATTTATTTCATTTGTTTTAATGACTCATTCCTCCCCCAGAGGAAGTATATAGAAGGTATTTAAAATTATGGAAAGTTGCTCTTCTCCTCCCCTACTTGTGTCAATAGTTTTATTTAAAAAGTATAAAAACAAAACTTCACATAAATTTCACTGATAGGAATACAGCAATCTGTGATGAGTTTTCAGACACCTATAAAAATAAAACTCTACTGATTGCACTTCAGTACGTTCTCAAGAGATGGTAGGGACTGTGGAGAAATATAGAGAAAAAGTTTTTCAAACACAGGCAAAAACGTCTAATGAAGACTTCAGTTCCTACGTATTTAAATATTTATGAATTGCTCTACTGTTCCTTCAACTCTCACTTCTATTAATTTTGACAAAAAAAAACACACTTCCTGTTTTTCTAGAAAGATGAAAAACATCCAAAAATTATTCCGTTAAGACGAAATTTCAAAAAATAGCACGATTCACTAGCCATGTCTATCAAAACATAGTTCCCATTATATTTCCGACCTCATAGATGTTGTCATCATCATCATAAATATAGGTATCTTCATATCACCTATTGGTATATTTCTGTAAACATTATATCATTTCAAAATAAAACTTAGAATAGAAGGGATGAGAAAGAATGTCAGCTAACTGCTCCCTGCACACATGAACATGGAGGCAGAATTGAATGGACTTTCCTGAAATCACAAGCTAGTTCGTGGAAAAATCAGAATTAAAAGCTAACGCGTGACATTTTCCCAGACACATGGAGAAAGCTCAGTTAATATTTATTTGAGCTGTACTAAAACTTATTTTCAATCTCTGATTTTTTTCCCACTATGCTCTGACATCAAAATTTCCTCAGTAAAACTGAATATACCAACAGGTTAATAAATTTTTGGTATTTTTGTCTTGCACATTTTTAAAGGTATGTGATTTGTCCATTTTCTTTGGTAGACAAAGGGATGAGTTCCTTCTGAATCTAAACCAGTAATTAAAGGCATTCTTCACCTGTAACATTAGTGGTGAAAGCTTCTTATTGGGGTGAAGTCCCTTTTTTTTCCTTTTTACACTCTTGTCTCTCTTTGCTTTACTTAAGGTCAGATATGAAAGAGTAAATTTCCTCAGGAAATTTCTGAGCAAATTTTCATGAAATGATGTGCTTCTACAAAAAGTTTGGAAAGGACACTTAACATCATTGATATCAGCAAAGGATGATAAATTCTGCAAGAATCTGTGTTAGTCCAGCAAGTCAATCTGATACGTGATGTTCGGGTCCTAGTTAACAGTACCACTCACTAACCAGGTGCCAGACGCGACCCTGTGTCTGCATTAGCTGTGTTAGTTGTCACCAAAACTTCACAAGACAAGTTTTATCATCAGCCCTATATTTACAAATGAATATGCTGAAGCAATAGGCTGACTCGTAAAAGTTATACAGCTTTCTTGAGGACCAGAAGGTGGTAGAGCCAGAACTCACAGCTAGGTCCACCTGGCCCTAAAACTTGACCCATACTCTCTGCAGAAACAATAGCTAATGTTGATCTAGTCCTTACTCTAAGCCACTTGGGATGCTGAGCACTTAACCTGCAGTCTCCTCCTGGAAATTCATAGCATTTTATTTGCAAATACTACTACTGTGACCATCATGTTACAGATGATGAAACTAAAGATTAGAAAGGTTAAGCAACCATCTTTTAAGGCAAGGTAAAAAAGCACAGTTTTTTGGCATGAAGTAACTAGACTATTCTTCATACTTTGGCATGCAGGCTAGCCTGGCTAGGGAATATCATTGTGGGTGTCTTGCTCTTATCTGTGAGTCAAAGAAAAATACCTGAGTCGCCAAGATGAAACCCATCAGAGGAATAAACAGGAAAAAGCCCTTCCACCCTTTGATCAGTGAATTCTATACCTATTAAATAGCTACTGCTTTCATAAAATGCCTCTGTTTGCCACTGACGAGAGAGAAAACAGAAACAGTATGGCATGCAGTAGCCTTTAAATAACCAAGGAGAGAGATCAAAATAAAAATAAATCCTGCCCAGATTTATAGGTGCGCCTTGATTAGGTCTTGTTTTTCCCTTCAAATAAGCAATACCTGCAAAAAATGAAAGGGGAATGTTGAGACCAGATATCTTGTAATAGATGGGTTTTCTCTGACATACAGTATGGTGGAATGCCAAAAAAATAATGCTGGCCCATCATCTGCGGGCCTTACCAGCCCAGAAAAAAAGGGGGGGGGGTGTTATTTTTCAGGGTGCAGAATCATGCAACCGCTTGGGTTTGAGAAAACTATCATTTTTAAGTGTACTTCTTGAAATTTTATTATATAATGGTCTTTTGTTGGTCTCGCTACACAACTGCTTCAACTGGTAGAAAAATTTTAATTCAAAAATTCTAATGTTAAAATCGGACGTTGTTCATTCAGATATAGTTCTGGCACTGGCTAATGGGAAGGCTATCTGATAAGAATTTAATTTTGCTCAATGTGATCTCACCGGAATTGTTTACCCACTAAACCATCACTCCCCCTTTGCACTCTTTATCATTAGGAGAAATGGCCGTCCATAAAACTGAAGATTATTATTTTTAAGAGTGTAAAAATCTCATTTTTCTATAAAGCACGCTTTTAATAAAAACTTCATTTCCCTCAGGCAGCACTTTATCTGAGATGCATTTGGCTAGTTGAATAAAAATACCTGTTAAAGAAAAGAAGGTTCCCATCAAAGCTGTTGAAATCTGATTTCATTTCAGATTTTAGACCTAATGTTGTTTTTTGTTTAAATAGATTTTGTCTGTCAATTTCCAGACCTGCTGTGCCATCAGCCTGTATGGACTGCTGTGGTCAACACAGGGGATGTAGCAGCAAATTTTATTATGGACTGGTAATTGAATTGAACAGGTTTACATTTGAATAGATTTACTGCCTCATGATGTCTGTCATACTGCACGAGACTGAAATCCCTCTCCATCCATAAAGATACATTTAAGACGGTATCATTCTCTCCAGACTCAGAAGGCAAGTCTTGAGCCAAGGAGATGGCCAAACATAATTGTGTATTTATATGCAGGGTGTAACGCTATATTTCACTGCATTTTTTTAGGTACAAGAGAAAAAGAATATTCCATATTTGCTCAGAATCATTCCATCTTTTCTATTTGGAGGGAGGGGCTTAGAGAACTGATTTTTTTCCCCCATCAGAATGGGCATAAGGGGTAAAGGGAAATAAATTATTACATGAGTATATCAGCCATGGCAGCAATTCCCTTGAAAACAGACCCTCTAAAGGCTTGATAAGGGCAACTGAAGAGGTGTGAATTACAGATAAGGACCGTCCCATGGACTTTCACCAAGAACGTTTCATTAAGCACAGTTCACACCTCTTCAGTCGCGATTGTTCCTGCTTAAGGACCATCATACGGAACATTATTTAGCAGGAAAGTATTTTTTTTCTACTTCCTTCTTAAACCTAGAAGGACAAGCAGTTGAGTAAATTGTAGTAGTAAAATTAAACCAATCAAAAATTCTATCTACCTGGAAATAGAGGCATGTCCCAAAGTATTCCAGGTTTTGAAAATAAAATTCAAATCTAGGACACATCAATACAAAGTGTTAATATATTAATTTTTATATATTTTTTAAAAAAATAGGTTTGCTTTTTGAAAATAATGATTTCTTAACTCCCAACTCATAAGCCTTTTTAAATGAGCATAAATTTAGTGTGATTCTCTATAGCTCAACTAAGTGGCAATTCACACATTAAGAATTAACTGTCAATTACTGATCATTACACACTGAAATACGTTTAGTTTGTTACTCTGCTATAAGGTTTAAGGGAATTCCTAAGACAGCGTTTTTCACCTCAAAAAAGGAAAACTCGTCATGTGGGTGGGGTTGTTATTGTTTGGTTTTATTTGAATGTTTTCCTTTGCAAAGCTGTCCTTGTGGCATTTGTGTATAAGTTGTCACTAGTAAGAGCAACCATATCTGTCTTTTTCACTGTTTTCTCATGGGAGCCTAGAATAGTGCCTGGTACATGGCGGAAGCTTAATAAATATTTAGCAAATGGATATAAATGTAAAACATGTTAACTGAAAAATACTAATAAGACCAAAGGCTATATACAGCGAAAACAAAAAAAAACAAAAAAAGATACATATTTCCCATCCTCCTTTTTATTCACCAGTGTAAACTGTCACAAATGTTTATCTAAATACCACTGGGGTGTATGTCGCCTTCTACCATTCTTTCTCCTTTCCTTTTAACATAAATTATTAAAATATAAATTTTTATAAAACTTTTTGTATTACTTGGCAAAACATCTTGGTTACCTTTTCTGAAGGCTTTACTTATAAAGATATACCCTTGTTTTTGATAGTGTTTTTCAAGTTGAAGATGAGAAGAATTTGAGAGAGCCTTTGTTCCCATCCAAGGGAGGAGTTAGTTCTTACTGGACAAGAGGCAGAGAAATCCAGTAGGAATTACTTATACCCAGATATAATCTGATCTACCTGTCTTCCCACATCATTGTACACAGTAAAAACCTTGGAATAAGACAAACAAAGAACAGCTTCGAGACTGGTACTTCCATCCCTAACTGAAGTTCTGGTTCACTCTGAGGGAACAAACTTGGATCTGTCTGGATTGAGAAGTTTAAAAATCAGCAATCTCCACTAACCACAAAATATACAAACTCATAGGGCCAACCACGGGATCGAGGCATACCCTATGACTTAATAGAAGCTATCCATTTAAATATTCAGTTCACCTACTTTTTTTTTTTTCAAGTTTCCATGACAGCATTTTCATTTTCTTACCTTATAAAATTATCACATTTATTTATTCTGGAAAATTTTCTGAAGAGAAGGAAACAATAAAACCTACATGCAGTATGTAAAATGCAGATCTACAGAAGCACACAGATGTACAAAGACACATTTAAGAAAAAAAGACTAAATCTAGGGCTCCAATGAAAAGAATGATTTCTATCTCTAAGCTAAAATTTAGTTTCACCAGACACACTGGAATATATAACTGTTTTAAGACGTTTGATGCTGGTGGAAGGGTTGAATGAATTCTACAATTTAACTATGTAGCTGTGTGAATTCAGGCAACTTGTTTGGCACAGAATGAATACACAGTCATGGTTATTATCTCATGTTTTCTTCTTCTATCCCCAACTGAAAGCAATTATTTTAATATTATTATTATAAGCTCTTTATTATAAGTCTAAAAGATTAGAAGAGAATAAAGAGGGCTTTAAATCTAAGTTTAATTAAGACGAAGAAAATGGCAACTTTATGAAGTGATAGATATGTTAATTAGCTACATTGTGGCAATTATTTTACAAAATACATGTATATCAAAACATCAACCTATGCGTGTTAAATATACACTTTGTCAATTATGCCTCGATAAAGATGGGAAAATAGCTCTCTATGAACCTAATAATGAGAAGAAATGCAAAACAATGACAGTAGCCTCCCGGAGTCCTTCATCCTCTGCCTTCTGGTAATGATAAAGACGAAAACAGCCGGAGCTACCCAAACATAGCGGTGCACTCAGCCACCCATCAGACATCTCCCACCCGCCCCTTCCTGTGGATGTCAAGCTGTTAGCCTCGGGATACCAGGAAGTGCGGGTGTAAAGAAGGAGCATTCTGCCGTCGGATTCAGGGTACTTACTGTGACCCCAGATTTTCCTGGGAATGGCGTCTGTGTAATTCCTCGTGCATCCCCTCCTCCATTCCCAGCCCAAAGCACAGGGCGACTGGCGAGGGGTCTTACCTTCCTTCAGCATGCCCACTTTTAAACACTTCATGAAGCGACAAGCCTGGCAGGATTTTCGTCTGCGCTTTGTGATCTCGCATTCGTTCGTGGCAGGGCAGCTATACTCTATGTTACCTAAAACACAGAGTTGGAAGGAGAGGAGCTGTTAGATGTGCAAGACCCAGGAAACGCTGGCACCCCAAAGGCAATGCCAGTTGTGATGCCTGCCCTCTCCCCACTAAAAAACGTCTCATGGGATTCACGTCACAAGCACTAAAACCACTGAACATGCATTAAACGATGCGATGATATCTAGTGATGCTCTTTAAAAGACTCCGTTTAAATTAGCCTTGACGATGTCATGCGTACTCCACCCAGGCAGAGTCACGGTCTTCCAGGAGCTTCAGAGCCAAAAGAAAATTCAAAGCAGGTTATTTCCATAACAACATAAACATCGGAACTATATTCTTGTATCCTCAAGCCTGGACTTCTTTCGGTCACGAACGCTTGCTGCATCAGGCTTGTCATCTTTCCGATACCGAATGGCTGCAAAACTTCGCCGTGAAAAACGATCGGCAGCCAAGGTGGGACCTGGTAGGAAGCGACTAAAGTTACGTGGTTCTAACACTAACCACGATCTCGCAAAAACAATTTTATGCTTCGTAAATGATTCTTATTGGTAAATGCTCAACATCCTCAACAGCAGCATCATCATCGTCGTCGTCATCATCATCATCATCAACCATCATCGTCATCACGTCTGTTATACTATTCGCATAATGAAACTGACACACTCAAGCTCCATGAAGTGTTTTAAATAAGAAAAAACTGCTATGAAATTATATTTTTAATATTAGAGTTCACATCACTTGCGGTAGTTCCTATATATTCGAAATGACACATAGCCAGAAGAAGATCCAAACTATAACTTAGGTTTTTTTTTCAATTAGGGGCAACGACAGCGTGTGGGCTGTGCCCTGGGCCTGCCTACAGCTTTGTAAAGAAGCTGCCTTCAAAATCGAGCCTCTCTCCCCTATCGGCTCTGCCACACAGTGCCTGAAGGTCTCCGATTCACTTCCTAACCCTTTCCCCTTGTGATTAAGTGCATCAGTATCTTAATGAAAATGCATTCTGTTTATCGCCCTCTTGGGAGGGGGGAGGTCATCACACCACATGCATAAATTGTCATCAGAGATGGTCCGAGCATAATTGCAATTTTGCTGCTCCATGTTTGCAATGCCCAGGGTCCGTCCAAGTCCCCTGAAACATGCACAGACTCTGGTAATTAGCATAGAGTCTGCCCGGGACCACGGCATTGATGAAATATTTCAGAGTTAATCACACTTTGTAAACACTGATTTATATCGACTACCTTTCTCCAGACTGATGTCTCCTCAGTAAATATCACATTACTGGATTGCAGGACTGTACAGACTCAAGTCCTCAGCAACTGCTAATTCAACAGGAAGTAATACCTAACCACTTACAACTACTGAAAATTGGTTAAGCATGTATGACTCAAAAAGAAAAAAAAAATAGGCTGTGCATTATAACTTGAGATAAGCCTATCAAAGTTGTTTGACTAAATTAGCATTTTAATTCAGGGTATTTATAATAATAAAAGCAACTACTTTTTCACATAAGAGGTTGAATAATAAGAGTAATATTAATTGCATCAACAGAAGCACACACCTCACCTTTCTGAGATATTACTGATGCTATATTCATTGAAAAGCAAGGGGAAGTCAAAGAAACCAGCCTGGCTGGGTCATGTCTGAGAATAAAAGGATTTAGAATGTGAACTTTAGATAAATCATTTTTCACTGCAGAGTTTCTTTAACCATTACTGAACTTTATTTTGCATCAAGAGAGTGTTGCTAGTAATTTCCTGGGGGTTAATTAGTATTCTACTACGAGACCCTTCCACCTGCATGGCTCTCTTTGCACTTATTTAAAAAGGAAGCCACATCTCTGCTTTCTTAGGAAGAGCTGAACAATGACTAGTGAGAAAGAAAAAAAATAAATAAACTGTTTCCCAAACAGTATTCCTTCCCACTCATGGGCCTGAAAAATCCGTGTGAAGTCATGCTTCCTGTACCTTCCAGTATTCAGGCGTGGGCACTTGACCCCACACTTGGAACCCAGTGCTGAAAACTTCTACTGGGATGACCCTCACACACAAATAGTCATCATCTTTCCTTTCAAACGAGTTCCTCTTCCTCTTTGAAAATTATATCCTCGCCCTTCACAATAGCATACTTCTGACAGGAACCGCGACCAGGCATGTGTGAGCTCACACCTAGCCTATGGCAGTCTCCTAACTGGGCATTCTGCCTCCACTGTCCCCCTCTAATCCATGCCACATGCCACTATCATATTCCTCTTCCTGTGACTTGCTTTGATCCTTCATCACCCTAATTTAAAAAAAAAAAATCAATAAACCCTATGGCTTCCTGAATTAAATATATAATATTAGACTAGCTAACAAAGTCCCCTCCAATCCAATTCTCGCCCACTTCTCCAGCAATATTGAAATGATTACCTTGCATGAACTTTCTGATGCAGCCACTTTTGACTCACTCATTTTCGCTGTGCCCTTCAGACTTTTCTCTGAGAAGGATCTATCTTTGCTCCTCTTTTCTTCTTAAAATTACTTCCAAGTCCCAGTGTTCAACTCAAATTCCAGTCAAATCTTTCATGAAAATGTCTCAGCCCATCCTAGCAGAAAATGATTTCTTGGTTCTCATACCTTTCCGGATACTCTCATCGGATCCAGACATGCCATATTTCATTATACCTTTTCACATGCATATTACCCATTAGACGATAAGATCCTGGAGGCAAGAACCACTTCTTAGGCAATACAGAAATCTTCCATGAAGAAGTAGAACGTAAGTAAAATACTACTCTTAGAATAAGTTAATATTTTCTTGATTATCTCAAGGTTATTTCTATGAACATCAATTATGGTGCTGTAATGCAGCCATGCCCACAGTAAAGTGAGCCAGATGTCCCTTTAGGGAGTGATATTAAGCACACTAGGAAACCCGTTTCACAAATCAGAAAAAGTAGAAGAAAATCTAGCTAATTTTCAAAACCTTGAACAGTAGCTTTGCCAAAAATGGAAACGCATGGCAAAACAGGGAGAGATTATCAAGAGGAAACCAATAAAACGCAAAGACTTCTAGGGAGTAAAGTGTGAAATGGAAAAATAACTGTAAGAGGCTTTAAAGGAAATAAAAATGTATCCTGACATGAATAGGATAAGAATAAAAGGAAAATGTGAAAATACAGATAGATGGCACTAAATGAGTTATTTAACTTTCATCTAATTATAATACTTGTTATTTACAAAATAGGTGCTCTATTTTGAGACTTTTACCTTGAGACTTTCAGGTTGCATACAATGAACTATTCTAACTTCCTTCCGGGCTGTTACCTTCCATGTTTCTTCAATGGCAAAGAAAAATGCAAAGGCTGGAAACTTATTAATAGCCTGAGAATGAACTCTTAAAAGAGGGACTCTGACTTATTCATTCCCGAATCCTCAGTGCTTATCAATGATTCTGGAATTTTTTCTCGCACGCTGGGTTGAGATAGAGACGTGGGTCCGGCCCGCCAGGGGTCCACGGTCTTACAGACATGTGAGAACAAATAACAGTGCAACTCAGTGTCTGGTGTGACAGCTCTGGATTCAGAACCAGCAAGCACATCCACGCACACGAATGTGCACAGACACAGAGACCGTGCTCAGGAAAATTGGCGAATTCTTCACACGAACACAACAAATGCTTGAACTGCGTGCGTCGTGAAAAACGAAGAAATAACCACATTGGGGTAAAGGCATCTTCCCAAAGCTGCAGGAAACATAACATTTTTATAAGAATTTCACTGTGAATGGATGGGAAGTTACCTGGTCCTGAGTGTTTTCACAAATGATATACTTTCGGCTTCACGCACGTAAAAATCGCCGAAGAGGAAATCAGGTAGGTATCCTTCGACCAAATGTCCTGTCTCAATAAACTTGGCTTGACGTATAAGGACGATAACCTTGGTTTCGTTAAGCAACACTGGTTTGTATCTTGAAAAGCAAATCAACATCACTTTTAAGAACTGATTTGCTGCAGGAAAACGTCCTCATTCGCCGGCCCTGACTGAGTTCGGACGTGACCACCCACCCACCCAAGCCTTTGATCCCCAGTCGAGTCCACAGAGAGTCTGCCCTTGAAAAACCTTCCCTGGCACTTTTTCCACTCAATAAAGAAAGCATTTGATCCTAAAACTGTGCAGCCCCCAGCACCTGGGCAACAATGTCACGTCTATTTCGGGAATGGCTCAGACATCACCCCCAGCGGACCTTATGATCTCTACGGGGGGCACTTGTTTTCTTCGATTCATGAAAGCGGAAACCAGACAAAAACATTGCTAATAGCAGCTACGGGCCCCTGGAACCTGAACGCTGGATCGTCACGCAGGACGACGCAGAGGTTATCCGCAGCCTCGGATGCTCATCCCAGGCACGGGGTTTGCTCGGATTGTAGCTGGCCATTTTCTGGGACACGTTTGTTAAATGGCACTAGAGACCGAACTGGGCAGCTTCTGATGACACGACAGGAATCTGCCCAGTTCTGTCAATAGCTGAGGGAGTCGGCTCTGCTGCGGGGTGGCGCGTACCGACATGGCAGCTCCGGGTGTTTACACCAGGCTGACAGGAAGGATAGAGCCATTTATAATATCTCCTGGCGGCTTTTCAGAAAGTCCTGGGCTCTGATTCCTTATTTCAGAATCTTTGGTACAATTAGTTTGCAGGCAATATAATTTCCTCACTTACTGCTTAATAGAATCTTGCCGCTAGCTGGCGGATGGAATAACAGGGTGTATGTGAAACTCCAGCCTCGAGAGCCAGTGGATAATTTGTATATTCCTTTCAACCACTTAATGGACTTTTACAGTTTGGCAGCGAAAGGGCTGAATGATGTAAATTAGCACGGCATCTCAAAATAAAAATACATGTCAAATCTTTATTCCCAGCTCACTCCATTCACACACGGTCACGACGGACTTGGCTTCACGGATTCCCAAGAGCCACCCTCTTTTTCATACGCACGGACATCGCAATTATCAAGCCCACTCGAACGCATCTGCATATTCCCCCCAATTGTTTTCGTTTTATGAGCAGAGCCAAACGGCTTGAGACGACCCACAGAGCACTCCGAGTGGGGTTTATCTAGTTGTTTTCCAACATTAAGTGACTTAAAAAAAAAGGGTATTTGCCTCAGTACACAATTATAGAGCATTAAAAACATGTAAGCAATAATCTGTAGCATTTTTGTTTTAAATGCCCCAAACAAAAGAAAACTCTCTATAGTATAGTAGTAAAGGTTTTTCCAGATAGAGGTAACTTCCTTTTCTTTCTTTTCACTTTTTAGTTTTTAATGCTTTTTTTGTTTCTAGCTATTTTCTGCTCATTGTGCCTGAAATAAAAAAAAAATTACTATCTATAGCTGAGATTATATAATATGGAATAATAATTTATTACAGATTTGTAGTAAAAAAATGGGTCATGAATCCATCAATGAGTATTGGAGTGATTTTTTTTTTCTTTCAAAGAATACACTCAAAGTTAGACTTCAAAATAAGTTACCTAAAGACACTGCATCTGTTCCCAAAAGGACTGCTTCAAAAACTTCATGCCACTTTTTTTAGAACTGCCACCAGCGTCACTTTACAAACTACACTTCATTCATCTTCATGCAAAACATCTGACGGCCCTCGATTTCTGTCCACTATTACATTTTATCATCTACCTAAAAATTTCAACGATCTCCAGATCACTGAAGATATTCTGAGAATCTGCCTCCAGCTCTAAATGAGGATGCCCCCAAATACTACAAAGAATGGCAGTGCCGGACTCCAAAAGGGACCCCGAGCCACCTGCGAAGTGCAGGTGGTGGCATACGGAGTGGGGAGGAGTGTCACATCAGGTTAACGGTCACGCGCATCTCTTATCTAAGCAACTGCATAAACAGGGTTATTTCAGCCTCGTGTCTTCGGCCTTTTTGTTGCCCCTTTGTCCCGAAAAAGTGAGGTGGAAGTCAGATCGGTGTACAAAAGGTCTTTTGATATTTGGTTCTTTAAAGTTCTCGAGGATTACATCCTGGTAATCCTAAATGTAGTCTAGAAGAGCCATAATAGTATGATGGCAGAAGTTGCCACATTTTCACAGTGAATCTGAGGCTTGGCTCCAAAATGGGAATAAATGATGCTTTGCCTTTAAGGGAAAAAAAGACCAGAAAGAAATAAACAAGCAGAAAGGCTTACAAACCCTGAGCAAAGTCTAGCGCCGGGAGACCAAGAAGACCACACACCCTGGTTGCATCCCCCAGTGATGGGGAGGGCCACGCGGCCTACAGTGGGCATCGCCATCGACTTCCCCCCCGTGGAATGTGCCGAACCACAACATGACATTTCCCAGTTGCATTGAAGGAAAAATGGTTCGGCAGGAAAACGATGCTGTTACATGAGAGGAGATTATTTATTTTTGCCTTGATTTTTTTTTTTTTTCCAGTTTAAACAAGGCATATCTTCGGCTTCGCCCCAATCTGTAAACACGGCAATTCTCTCATTGCTTTAATTCCACGACTATTAACCACACACTGGGCTCTGTGAATGTTCATTTCCAAAAAAAAAAAAAAAAAGGTGGGAACAAGTCTTGCACGCCCACTGAATGTCCATCCTCAGCGTACTGCCTTGCATCTGGTTCAGGAAACCATCAGAGGACGAGTGAGTGAGGGGAGAGAGAAGGGGACAGCTGTAACACCCCGTAAGCATCACATGAAACGTGGGGATGAAAGCCGCATATAGCTGGGTCTCGCCTCCCGAAGGGGAGACACACGGCACGAGCCCATCGATCATTAACCACTCCGACTGGAGTTTGAGAACCGTATAAAAACAGCTTCCCTCGGATTTACTTAGAGCTGTGAAAATAAATATGCCATTCACCCCAAGAGGCCGAGAGAGGAGCCTGCCCTGCAAACAACTCCAGTACACAGCGCTATATTTTACAGATACTAGGAGGAGAGGAAGACATGTAATAACTCAAGTCATTTTTTTAAAGCACCAGGTTGTCTAAGTAGTGAGTTTCTGAGACATCGACCACGTCTCCCCGTGAATATTTCTCGTCACTCCCCCAGAACTCATAAACTGCCTATCGTGGAATATAATCTGAATCCAACTGAGAGCGAGGCATTTGTAAAGCTCTTCAAAAATCTCACCTCAGCCTTATGTCATTGCCACGGTGCCAGGTCAATTTCTACCCCCACCCGGGTCCACCTGCTGTGTGACCTCCACATCGAATTAGTCCAAGTTCCTAGAAAGTATCGCTGTCTTTCCTTCCGATCTTTCTCAAGTGCCTCTTTTATCCTTTCTTCAAGCGATGCTTCCCCAGGCCCAGGGAGTTAGGACTCTTTATGGAAGCACCTAGTTCCTCTCAGGTGAGTCCTCCTCTTACCAAGTAACATACTTTATTATGTGTGCCTGCTGAAGCGCCACCTCCTGTCCCAGCTGGGTAATTGCAGGAAAAAGACTAAAACTCAAGCATGCGGACATCTAGTCCAACACTCCTGAAACGCATTCATTAAAACCTGCCTATCAATACCCATAATAAACAGGAAGACTGGCAGGCTCTCGTCCATGTGCTCTGCAAACACAAACCCCCATTCCGCAGATGGGAGAATGAAGGCACAGAAGAAAAGGGGTAACACAGCCGGCATCACTTAGCTCACAAGTGTCTGAGCCAGGATTTGAACCCAGAAAGCTTGTGCTCTTAACCCCAACACAATGCTGCCGCCTCCGACCTTTCCAGAGTGACTGACTGAGCACTGTTCGGGATAGAAATGAAAAATGAAATTCCTTCCTTCTGCGGGGGTGCTCTGTGTAGCTGCTGCTGTTGTTATTGTCGCTGGTTGGAAGGGAAATGCTGACGCCTGGCCGTGGTGGGCCTTGGCATTGTCTTTTCTGCTGTCAGCTGATGGTGCAAAGGCAGCTGTGGGAGAGGATTGGGTTGCTTGTAAGAGAATGGCATCTCTCAACACCTCAGAAAGAAATCCCTCAACTTATCTCTGCACCACTACGGTTGGTGGCCAGTTTAATTCCACAGAAACCAAACAAACCAGTGTCGCCAAAGCAACAGGTGTCAGGTTGTAAACAATGCATTTTAAAGATCTCAAAATAATGCTATTGTTCAGGGTAGGGAGAAAAGGCAATTCATAATCAGAAGGGTGAGGACTGAAATGCATTAAAAAGAGAACGTGTATAATAAAAATACGCTCATTGATGAAAATGATGTAGAATATAAATAGCTCTCACTAGAGTTACGCAGAAATTCAACGTTTTTAGCTGTGACATGATGATACCTTCTAGGAAGAGGCTACTGTTCTCCTGCAGTGGGGGACACATCCCCTAAGACAGGGTTCCAACTCCTAGGCCATGGACCGGTACCGGTCCTTGGCCTGTCAGGAACCGGGCTGCACAGCAGGAAGTGAGCAGTGGATACACCAGCGAAGCTTCATGTGCATCTGCAGCCGCTCCCCAGCGCCAGCATCGCTGCCTCAGCTCATCGGGCGTTAGATTCTCACAGGAGCACTGACTGGTCCCTGGTGCCACAAAGGTCGGGCACGGCTGCGTCTACGTGATGTGTGCAGCCACTTCACCTTCGCTTTTAAGCTCCTATGGCGTGGGGATCGTGTCACAGAAGTCTTTGTGAAAGAGCTCAGATGTCCCCCTGCCACACGAGAGGCTTTATACCTGAGCTAACCATGACCCCCCAAATCTGCTGTGCTAATACACGACCTCAACTTTTAAATGTTCTCCTTCTGCCTACAAATCTTTAAAAACCTGTATGAGTCTGCCTATCTTTCTTATAACATGTGATTCAAAAAAATAGGGAAAAAATGGTTTATTAACAAAACAGCCTTGGCGAAAAGAAGAAACGCTGATGAAGTCTCATGCACCCACTAACTCTGGACGGAAAACATTTCAGTGTGTGTGTTTTGCTGCAGCTGCCGTACGGTGCAGTGAGTGCACACGACAAGTGTTGGTGGCGTTTGGATCACACCCTATGTGACAAAGCAACTGACTGGAATAGGAATTTGACTTCTCACCAACCTTGAGATTTTCCCTGTACCTTAAACAAGTCCAAACCAGCAGGTCTTTTCCTGATACTGTCCCTAAGTGCTTCTGTCCTTGAATGCCATCAATGTGCCCAGAACTTGGCCAGAAAAGAAACATGGATGCTTGATTCTTCCTTCAAGATCAAGTTCATGTCTTTAAGAAGAATCTGTCTGCTTCCTCCAGAGCTGGTGCAAATTTAGAAAATGCTGCTTGACACAGCGATGCTAACGGATCTGTATTGAACTGTAGGAGGCAGCATCACCAGGATTACAACCTAAGGTGCTGGAGTCAACCCGGGTTCAAGTCCCTGCTCCACCATGTTCAGGAGGCGTAGGGGAACACGTCTAAATGTGAAGTGACTTGCAGTGGAGATGGGCCATGACAACTGATACCTTCAGAGGGTGCTGTGAAAATCAGATGAGATCTTGTATTTAAAGTACTCAGCACAGCGCCTGATGCGGAGGGAGCATCGACTATCATCAATAATTGTGACACTGTAACTACACTCAGGGAAGGGATTTGGGACACAGGAGAAGAGCTACGAGGGATTTGAGAAGTGCCCAGGAGCTGGTTCTCAGCACAGAAGGAAATGCCAGGCAGAGAACTACCTCCGTCCAGGTCCTAGCAAGCAAAAAGGGGAGTAGACATAGTAGGTCTGCTCACCTACAGGCACAGTAGAGAAGCACAAGCAAACAAACATTTCAAAAAAGACTAATTACTAATTACCCCAAGGGCAGGGAACTGAGACAGGGCTGCTAGCTGAGTTGAGAGCAAAACAAAGAAAGCCTAAGGGAGAATCCTGCAAGCTCCTGAGGGTTAGAGCTTCTGCCTCCAGGGCTCCCTCCTGAAGCACCGCCTGTGCCCTCCACTGGGTATCACAGGGATGGCGGAGAGGCGCCCAGCTCCGCCTCAGACAAGAGCAGGACGGAGGCAAACTCAGCGGGCGGAAGGGGGAGAGACCTCCTGTTTGAGGATGGTGCCGGGAGGTGGGGCAGGGTTGCCTCCTCCATTGAATACTTGTTTAACTCTCATTCTTCATTTAAGGGGCATTGACAAGCCCTAGGCCCAGATAGTAAATATTTAAGCTTTGCAGATCATCCAGTGTCCCCTGTGACTCCTCAGCTCTCAGCAGAGCACTGAGGCAGCCACAGACCATAGCGATGGGTGTGGCTCGGCCCCAAGGCAACTTTCCTTAGCAAAAGGGGTTTTTGATAAGGAAAACCCTGTCTTGGTTTACTGACCTCTGGTATAAAGCACATGGACAAAGGGTGCAATGTTCAAAAATACAATCTATTATCCATTATTTCCTTTCTTGCTCATAACCCTGTAAAGCGGATTCCCACAAATTAAGTATTGATACTAAAAAAATAAAAGAAAATCTTAGTAAACTGATAACATCTGAGAAGAGCAAATGGAAGAATGAGTTATAGGACTTTGGTGTTAAACATCTACAGAAGTGGAACTGGTTCTCCATGTAAAATGTAGTTGGAAGACTGGGGGGCAGGGAGGGTGCTTCAGAAGCAAGGAGGTACCTAGGGCGCAGTGACCATGCTTTGTAAGTGAAAAGGGAAAAAGTTACAGTCAAGGACATAATTTGGGGCTACATTCATTCCTTTGGGGATTCTTATACTTGCCTCTGAAATAGATATCAGAATGTGGATTTGGGGTTTGCTTTCAGATTCCTTCTACAATTGCATTTGGATTTCGAGCTCTAAATTCTAAATTAATCGAGATTTCCTTGTATTAAATTCTCTTCTTTCTAGTATTACTCCGTGATGCTTTTATTAAAAATTATATGGCAATATGGTTGTCTCTTTAAACTTTTTAAAACAAAAATAAAACAAGGTTTAATCCCAAGAATATAATTTTTTGCTTTAAAACTACAGATCTATTTGTATAATTGTGTTTTTTTCTTCTTCTGACTAGTATTTGTCAAAAGAAAAAAAATCGATTCTGTGCTGCCCTCTCTTGTGGTCACAAACTATGCCAGTGGACAATCATCCTGACATCAAAACAGGAGAAATGAGCCTCTTTCCTCTTGAAATAAAAAAATGAAAGAGTCCAGGAAGTATTATCAGTGGGGAGTGGGGAGGTACAATTTTAAGATCAATCTAAACTAACAACTAAAAATTGAGTGGTAAAGTGAGTATGAGCAGATAAAGTTCAAGGGACTGAGGCAGAAAACTGATAGAAAGGCACTGAAGAGTTGAACTCTCAAACCTCATATGTAGGAGATTTCTGTAAATGATTTATAAAAATTAAATAATTTTAAGAATTACTTTTGACCCCCTCTTCTTTAAAAACCTTTAATATCATCTAAGCATGACTTTGGGAACACTCTTAATTCCCACATTTATTTTAACAACTTAATAAAAAATTTTGCCCATGGACTAAAATCATTCAAGAACAATTCATTCTAAAAGTATCCAATGCTTTAAAAACCTTTTAAAATATAAAGTAGGGTAATGAGGGGTGAGTTAAAAAAGCACATGTTCTGTGTTTAGGCTGTTTGATAATTGTGTTGGGAAATTAATTCTCTGGGACTCAAGATCCGCATCGACAAATAATACTACATAATATAATAGTATATCTAGTTTATTGGGGCCATACAAGAATTAAATGAGATGATGAATGTGAAGCACTTAGAACAGCGTGTGCCACATTCTAAAAACTAATATATTCCTTATTATCATGATTAGTTAACAAATTCTTCATCCATTACTAGTACGAAGGCATTGTATTAAACTCAAGAGAAGAAGGAGGAAGAGGAGGAGGAACAGGAAGAAGAAAATAACAAGTGTTTTAAAGGATGCAGAGAAATCGGAACCCTCATGCACCATTGGTGGGAATGTAAAATGGTACCGCCGCTATGGAAAACAGTATGGCGCTTCCTCAAAAAATTAAACGTAGAACTACCGGGTGACCCAGCAATTCCACTTATGGGTATGTATCCAAAACTCTGAAAACAGGATCTTGAAGAGGTATATGCAAACTCATGTTTACTGCAGCGTTATTCACAATAGCCAAGAGGGAAAAACAATCTAACGCCCGCTGATAGATGAATGAATAAAGAAAATGTGCTATAAACATACAGTAGAATATTATTCAGTCTTAAAAAAGAAAGGAAATCCTGTCATGTACAACACAGATAAACCGAGGACATCATGCTAAGTGAAATAAGCCAGGAGGTATCTAAAATAGTTAAACTCATAGAAATAGAAAGTAGGATGGTGGATGATGGAAGGAGGAGGGAATGAGGTGTTTCTGCTTAACGGATGCAGAGTTTCAGTTTTGCAAGATGAAAAAGTTCTAAAGATCTGTTGTACAACTATGTGAATACAGTTAACACTAGGGAACGCTAGGAAACAATACACTTAAAAATGGTTAAGGTGAAAAATTTTATGCTATGTGCTTTTTGTTATGGTTTTTGACCACGATACAGAAAATAAATTTAAAAAAATAAATGCTGAAACATCATTTCTTTTCAATATAAACTTACATTTACTTTAGTATAAACTAGGATATTCAACCAGCATCCTTTATCTAATTTTGATTTCAGGTAAAACTTTTAAAATTGTCTAAACGAACTCCAGTGGCTAAGCCTACACATCCTGTTACCAGCAATTTCAAAAGAAAGTGAATTAAAGCTGTGTATATACTTTATTACTTCAAAGACAGTATCTTAAGTTTATCAGAAAAATGAATCAGTGCCCTGGGCTTTAACAGTGAAGAAAAAGGAATTCTGTTCCTGGACACTGAACCCCACCCTGCCTTTCCTCACAGCTTCCAAACCTCTCCTCACTCAATCTCGTGTTTTCTTTCCTACCTTTAGGGTGAACGTTTTAATCTACTCTGACTGGATTTAGCCATAAGCGACTTGGTGTGGAGCTGTGGACGGGTCTCATCTTATAATTACTTTAATGTATGTATAAACGTGTGCATTTTGAAAACATCGAGTACGACGTATCATCCCTACCATTTGTGGTCAACGTTTAATATGGTACTCCATAGGCCAAGGCAATGTATTGGCTGTCAGGGCTTGTTCTGAGTTAAGAGGGAACAAGAAGGAACAAAATGAAAGCTATCAGAATGTATAAATAAATGCTTGCAAGTTTATCTCGTCATCGAAGAACAGCCTCCAGCCCCTTCCTCAAAACAGTCATCGGACGGGATGGCACGTCCTCAAGGGAAAGTCAAAGTGTCAGCCACACGCTACCCAAGAAGTACTAGCACGAATGTAAAAATCCACCTCGCTGACAGACAGGAAGTCAAATGGCATTTCTAAAGAAGTAATAGGAACTGACCCTCCAGACCTGAGCATATAAACGATGCCAATTCCTCCTCACCGAGGCCTTGCTGGTAGAAGAATCGGTGTGGAGTGCTGGAAGGGGTCTTAGGTTTGACAAGTGGTAGGCTGCGGCGAGCTAAGAAAAGAGAGAGCCTCGCCCACCCAGTCCTTGGAAGAAATGGCAATGCACGGGCACCTCTGTCCCTAAGACAGTGACTG
>CM053516.1:3761527-3788099 GCA_028627145.1 Eidolon dupreanum | reverse complement strand
GGCACTGGAATGAGAATCCATGGTGACGCCATAGGTTGGGGCCACCTTCGGCATCTCTGGGTCCAACTGCTCTCACTACTTGGCCACGGGGGAGGAGGGGCTGTTCCAAACTTCCTATAATTGTCGCCCTAATTATTACATTACACTTTCACAATTTAATCCCTTTATTTGCCTCACTGCCTTTTTGGGGCTAAGTAAGCAGCACGGTGGGATGCCTGCTGAGGTAGCTAGCAGGGCGGCCTTCCTGACTGCCACCCAGCTGCCAGCCACAAGCACAGCCAGGTGGGCGAGTCCAGAGTGCTAATCTGGACAGTGACATCTCTGTCTCCTGCTCAAAATCCTTGAAAGGTGCTCTCTCCCATATGGAGTAGAACTGAGCACTACTATCCATCGGCGCCAGGGATCACCCTGCGTCTTGTTCTGTTAAGCTTCTGGTAGCATTTTAGCATCCTAAGGAATAATCGGCCATAGAACTCAATAGTTCTATCCACGTTATTGCTCAGAGATAACTATTGTGTAGCTATTCATATTTAAGCTGGATGATTTTTTAAAACAACTATCAGGACACTTTTTCACACAGTTGTTTGGTCTTCAGAAAACATTCTGAGGACCAAGGAATTTAATCCGCCCCACACACACTCGGAAAAATTGGGTGTTCCCTTAAGGCAGGAGATATTCGTATAAGGAACTCATCTCAATCCACCACCCTTTGAGAAAAAGCTTTCATAAAACGAAGATAAAGTGAAACTCCAGCCAGCAGGCTCCCAACTCACAGTAAGTTCTCAAGGAACATTTGTTGAGAAAATGGAAGTGGTTTTCATATTGAGAACCTCCTTCTTAGTGTCAGTATACACAGTATTTGCTAATTTATCCCAAAATATTTGCTTATCTTTGTGTAGACAGACCCAGAGCTCCGTAAATTGAGTTAACAAATTTAAACGATTCACAGTTTAAATTTTAGACACTCGGCAACATAAGTGTTCTAATACTGCTGGACAATGGCACAAAGATTGGAGGAGTGTTTCACGGTCAAGGTTTGCAATTTTGTAAACAGGCTGCAGGGATTTGTTTTTTTTAAATCCCCCAAAGTGAAGGGAAGCTTTGCAGCCAAACCACCACTGTTTTTACTTCCTTTCCATGTGATTTTACATTGTATTTCATCCTTAAGCATTCTATGAGGTAGGTATTCATGCCTTCGATTTATAGATGCGAATAAAGAAAATAAAGGTCCAGTAAATGTGGAATGGTTGTAAGACGATGCTAATCAAATACAATAATGACCATCCATAAAACATGAAGATCTAGCTATTAAAATATTAAGGCAATTCATACATACGCCGCACGAACCTGGCTTGTGTTCAGCCGTTAACACCGGGAAAAGCTCAGGCCTAAGGATCCACTCTGTGACCTAAGAGTCACAATCTCTTGAAAAGCTGTACTTCAAGGACACGCTGTGGCTGTGTCTTCATGAACCACGGATCCAGAGAGCTACGTGATCGACGACACAAAGCGAGTGGGAGATGGTGCCACCTGTGCCACTAAAGACAGGCACTCGGACCTTGGCGCCACCGACAGGGAGCACCTGCCCTCCCGGGTGCTCTTGGGAGGAAAGCGCAGGCGACCCCATCTGCACAGAGGGTTTCAGAACCGCCGTCCGTGAAAATACGGAGAAGGACCAGGGCGCAGCCCACAGGATCTCCAGGATCTCCTGTGCGCTGTGAACGCCGGCACGCCACGGAGCTGTTGAACTGATTTGGGTCACGTCGGACAAGGGACAGTGAGATGACAATGGCGGAGTGTCAGTGGTAAAGCAGTGGCGACACGGGGAGAGGAAGGGTCCTCGAGCTGGGGTGAGGCTCGGAGCCAGCGGCGGGGCTGGCTCAAACCCAGACTGCTGGGCCCACCCCGTGAGGGTCCGACGGAGGTCCTTGGGAACGAGGCCTGAGAATTCGCATTTCTAACAAACCCCCAGGGGATGCAGACACTGCTGGTCCAGAGACCACATTTCCGGAAGCCCCTTTACAGAACCCAACAGGATGGAGAGAGCAGGGGTTCTTAACCTTGCCTTTCCCTCGAGCATTAACCGGGAAGTTTTCAAAAATCCGCCCCCCTCCCCCCGCCCGGCTCCCTACCCTGGCCACACCCGAGGCCAATTTGTTCAGTTTTGAGGTGTGAGCTGTGGCATCAGTACTTTTTAGAAGTTTCCAGGTGATTCCAGTGAGGACCCTTGGTACACAGGAAGACTCACTCGTATCCATAACTGTTTAAGAAGGTACATTTTGTGAACCACTGAGCAGAACGGGATTACCGATACGCTGACGACTCTCAGCAAATAGATTCTACCCTTTCCCTATTTTCCCCATGGATTTATCACTTAGGATCTAAAAAAGTGAAATGTAATTTTCTGTAAGAACACAGATCTACAGCTTTTAAAATGAGCTGAGTTCTGTATTTGTGGATTACTAGTGTAAAGGGACACATACAAACTTCGGTCCTATTTTTTCTTTATTTTACGTGGGAAATAATATTGTTATTTATAAATCTAGAGATCTATAAAGGTGTGAGTGTATCTTAGATATGTTGACGGTGTATTTTATAATTTGGTATGTTTGGGAAGATTTTTTTAATACAAGTTCATAAAAAAAAAAAAGTGGGGAAAGAATATCTACCCATAAGAGAAAGAAGGAAAAGAGTAGATAATTAAAGTTGTCTACACCAGCGGGTTTCAAATTCTAGTCCCTGGACCAGGTGCGTCAGAATCACCTGGATTTTTGTTAAAAAATATAAATTCTCAGGCCCCTACCCCAGATCTGACGAATCCGAAAATCCAGGGCTAGGGCCCAGTGATTTGCGTTTTAACAAGATCTCCAGGAGGTTTAACGCACTCTCAAGTTTGAAAACCCCTGGTCTCAAGTATTTATTTCCGAGCCTCTATAAGAAGAATCGAAGAAGTAAAAGCACCGTTTATCCAGTTTGCATTTGTTCCGTTGCAAACGAAACACATTGCTCTAATAACAGCCGTGCTGTGTTTAAACGCCACCCAAAGTTGATCACCCGCCCATCCTTGGAGCTTGACAGTGACAGCAGAACTGACCAGGGCCATGTCTGGGGGAGGTGGGGACAAGGGGGCGATTTTAGAAATTCCCTACTCTCCATTTTAATCTATTTTTATTTTGCATTCGAAATAGAATTAAGCTGTGAAATTTAACTCATGAGGATAAGACGTAAGATGGCGAACGAACGGACCATCACGCGAGGCTGGAAGAGGGGTGGGTAGTCTCAGGACTGACACTAACCTTGAATCGTCCTCTTGAAGAACGCCTTGCAGGCTTCACATGACGCCACCCCGTAGTGGTACCCGGAAGCGATGTCGCCGCACACCAAACACAGTCTCTTGGGCATCGAGTTGAGCATGTATTCACACTTGGTCTGGGGGTCTTCGACGATGGTGCTGGAGCAGTCGTCATACAGTTTCCGGACGGGCCCACTACCTCCTAGGATAGGAGCAGAAGGGTAGAGAGGTGGCGAGTCAAGTCCGTTCTGATGGCCATTCATGGCTGAGCTGTAGCTCCCACTGGCGTCTGAAGAACCACCTGGGCTGTGGTGGTTGACGCTGTCCGTCAGGGAGGCTGGGCTGGAGGGTTCCGTCTTGATGAAGGACGAACAGCTAGAATCAATGTGCCGATCCTTGTTTGACATTCTGCAGAGAAGCCTGTGATTCAGGGAGAGACAAACAGAGGGACAAAGAGAAGAAGAGAGTGTCAGGCACACAGACCAAGCGAGGCCGCAACAGAGAGGAGGTAAAAATAAAAAGAGAGAAAAGGAAAGGGAAGGATGAAAGAAGAAGGAAAAAATAGAAGGATTCGTATGTTAAAGACACTGCTCTTTGAGGGGACGACCTAAGTAAGAGCTAGGGACAACACATCACTCATGCTCGAGTCAGTATTTCTCGTTCTACAAGAAGGTAATCAGCATAAGGCCATGACAGGGTTACACAAAAGCGCCCAGAGAGGCCATAAACAAAAGCTCTAATGGGTCCGATTCCTTTTATTTTACCTTTCTCTTGGAGAACCACTGTCAATATCTAAATCAGCTCTGTAGATTCTAAATTTATCCAGGGAAGGGGAGGGATTTGCAAAGTCCATATAATTTCTAAAATTGTATTTATCCTCACTCCACTTTCCCCTTCCACTTTCTGAGGCTGCAATTCTTTAATTATGATCAGAAACAAATTTTTGTTTTCAAGACTGAACAGATGATTCCTTGGCTCTGTAATTACTGTTTGTCAGCAAGATTCCATAAGCATAACTGTGTCTTTTATTAATCTAAGAAACATAGGGACTGTATCCTCAATCACATCGCTTCTTTATTTAAATGGCTCTGTTTCATAGGCATTGAGCCATATAGGAAGGCATCAAGTATAAAATTCCAACGAATATTTGAAGATTACTTCCCAGAGCCCACAAAACAGTGAAATGATCACCAGCGTTGCTTGCTAAATATTTTCCTATGAGTGTGTGTGTGTGTGTGTGTGTGTGTGTGTGATTTCTCACTGTTTAAGAGATGAATTGGCAAAAGTCATTTGAGTCTGTAAATCTGACACTTTATATTCAGCAAAGTAAGAAGGTATCAAATTTTGAACTGAAAACATGAGATTTGTGATGATTCCTTTTTCTTCCCAACTTTTGATCTTTTCACACAACACCTCCTAAAAGCCAATATGAACATCTATTGTGAAAAACTCTTATCTAGAAGAAACATCATGCCTGTCTTTTTTTGGGTCCATCAGGGATTAAATTTCTCAAAAGGTAATTAAAGTGAAAAGATAGAATTGGTTCTATTTTCTGTCCACTTAGTCATAGTGCAAAACTTCTTTTAGCAAAGTCTCCAAAAACCTTCTAAGAGCCCTCTATAGAAAGAAGAGGTGACAGTTGAGAAGGGGAGTTAGAGAATTGCTCCCCAATGGAAAGCTGACTCATGGGACTCCCACAGGGTAACATTGGTCACGCGCCAGAATTTGGGGGAGCCGTCACAATATGACCAAATTAATGCAATGATCTCTTTCACTCTAAATCTAGTGGCATTTTATCATTGCAAAAATGTTATGCTCTTCTCTAAGTCTCCGTTCCTGCACCGTTCTGTTACTTCAGAATGAAGAAAAATATGTAATTTCCTATTGGGGAATGTTTACTTAATTATTCCAAAACGGCGGTCTTCGGAACAAAACATAAGGAATCAAGAATTTGCCTCTTAACCAACGCATTCCACACTGGACACTGTTTGTTCTGCCTTCTAACGTAAAGCAACAAAACATCAGGATGTAAGGAGAGCAAATCGGTAGGAGAAAGTCCCCAAAAGATCTTCTTGCTTTCCGCCCACCCACTTCATGTCGTCCTTTCCTCAAGAACTAGCGGAAGAAAAAAACAGGCCCCTCGCCAGCCTGAGCATTGGTGTCCTGTCCCTTCTGCCTCTGTGCCTTGTACCCGTCACCGTTAATGAGCGCTATAATTAATAGATTGCTTTTCTTGTCCCCTTGCTTGCACTCAGGGCTAAGCACTTTTCCTCAACTCAACGTCTGAAAGAAAGCGGGTCGGCACTGACTTACAACAGCCCTGCAAATCCCTTTTAATTTAGAGCACTTACCCCACCACTTCACTTATTACCTTATAATTACTGGACTGCTCGCACATACATTATGATCTTACACCAGAGTTAGAAGTTATTAGGCTACTAAAACGTGGCTGCTCCCCTTCCCTCTCGCTGGCTCTGAATTTCTCATAGCTATGACAATTAACTCTTTCGCATCTGTCTGCCGGCACCTTTTCTTAATTTTTTTTTTCTTTCCCCAGAAGGTTGCTGTGAGTTACTTGATCACCAAACATGCCACGTTTTCCCCAGGCCCTGTTTTTCTTTCTCACTTTTCTTGTATCATCTATGATCAGTTTTTCCCCCCTAATTTTCTCTCTCTCAGGCTTTCTCTCAGGGGCTCCTAAAACTTGCAGAATTCTTGATTAAAGAACAAGGCCAGAAATGACCTTCCCATTTATACAACAGTTATTTGCTAAGTCACCAAGTATTTATGTGTCAAATGTATGTTGTTAAAGTGCCTGGAAAATTGGGAGTCTCCAGCCAGCTGTCTCCTCCAAAATCTCTGTCCATAACTTTGCAAAAACCTGGAAGCAAAGAAATTCAAGTTCCAATTGTTAAAGAAATCTCTGGACAGTGACTGGACACTTAACCTGTAAATCAAAGTGAACAAAACTGGATTTGTGCTTTAGATGGTACATATTTTGTTGTTGTTGTTTTGTTTTTTCCCCAAACACGAATAACCCCCTTAATTAATACGTTTTGCCCAGTGGAAATAATAATAGCCAAGCTACCATTTATCGAGCGCTTATCAGGTGCCCGGCACGACCCTGAGCGCTTTACGGAATCCCGCCAGATGTATTCCTCAAGACAACCTTGTGAGGGAGGCATCGCATTTTAGGAATGGAGGCCCAGCCGTCACTCAATTCCCTAAAAGTCACACAGCTAGAAGAGAAAGAACAGGGATTTGAATTCAGTTCTGACTCCAAAAGCCAGGGCAGAAATGTCTTGAAGCCAACAGAGATTTTAAAGGTGTGTACTGAACTGTTTAAAAAATGGCCAAGCAAGCAGGGGTGCAGGTGGTACACTCAGAGGTCTAGTCCATCCACAGCTCAGCCAGGAGTCGAGAGGGGCCGAAAGGACCCACACTCCGGCTGGAGGTTGGCCCTGGTGAGTCACCCTCTTCGGCGTCGGAGCAATGCCTAAACAGAACCTCTGAAAGAACACACTTGTCTCCTAATGATTACTTAGCTCATTACCCTGAACACTTCCTAGACACCGTTACATTACACCCTAAAACTACAGCGAGTCTTAATTCTCTCCCTTGCTGTCTCTGAAATTCTACAGCTCTATTATTCAAGCCTGAAATATTCACAACTATCTATAAATTCAATTGTCAGCTGGTGGGTTTTATTCTAGACTTCACTTCAATCTAAAATTAGAGGCACTAAAATTCACATTAACTCTAAGAGGAATGTAGTGAATAAGACTTTATTTCAAAAGAACACCTTTTTGTCAGAAAGAGCCATTTTCAAGATGATGGCTTTATCTGTAGCCAAAGAGAATAAGCCCAATTCCACATTGTGCTGTTAATGCAGGAATTTTAGGTCACATTGGATTAATAAAAATCTGAATATAGTTAAGAATTATGAATAGAAATAAGGTGCTGAAAACTGTGGGAAATATTTATTTTAGAGCCTTAGTACAGTTGCTTTTATTTTATTATTTTAAGAAAAATGAAGAGACGCACAAGGGACCAAGACAGTGATTTTTCCAAAAGCCGTCTCTGAGTGAACACCCTGAAAATAAGCTGGAGGCAGAAATGACTACGTCAAGAATAATGTTTAGTTTCTGTATGAGAAACTAAATTTGAGGGGTTGAACAGTCTTCCCAAGACCAGGGAAATTTCAGTGTTTTAAAAAGCACTTTCAACGGGGTTTGAGGTATGTCTCAAATAATTCTGGTTATCATACTTCAACAGAGAAACTCGTTGCCTAACCTTGCCTAAGGGTCAGCAAGAGAAAAATTTATCTTTGGTGTTAAGATACTCATCATCAGGCAAATAAAACTTCTTGGCTGCTGGACTATGGAAAAATGTAATTCATGAAAGTTCATTAACTGTACGTATAGGTGTTTATGTACAGAGAGAGAGAGGGAGGGAAAATCAGAATCATAGCGGCTGGCTGTGGGCAAAAACAGGACAATCTGCAAATTGATACTCCATTTATATGATAATTACCTAACTTTGTTGTTTTCAGAGATTCTAGCTAGATCCAGGTAAACGTGTGATCCCAAGTGAATCACCCTGAATTGCCGCTTGCCCACGTAGACGACCAGGGTGGCCCACATTTTCCAGAAGGAACTTAAGCGTAGCCAATATTTTGATTGTGAAACGCCGGTATAACAATAATGTTCCCTAGGCTTACGTGTCATTAACCCTTTCATCAAAATATAAGTTCTTAACAAACACCTGTATTTCGTCCTTTGAACTTCTTACCAAACTCGAACTGATTCGCTTATTTTCCCACTAAAAAAGAGCGATGCCTACATGCTCATTAAGGAACAGGTCAGTGCAGGTGTTCTTTGGCCTTCCTGGATTGTTACACTAAGGAAGAGGTTTTGCAACTTTTGTTGCACCTGTATCAGTGACAGACTCCTAAAGAGACTAAATGAAGGACAATTAAACGAGTCACGGTTTCATTTCCTTCTTTGTCACCCTTTAGGGCCCAAAAAGAAGGGGCTCTTCTAATGGGCTCTTTAGAATTTCCAAACGCTTTATCAATTCACATCCAAAATTTTTGTGCACGTTTACAAATGCAAGGAGAGAGAAGAGAAGAGAAGAGAAGGAGAGAGAGGGAGGAAGAAGGCAGAGCCCTAAACTCTCTCACCAAAATCGCAGAATTCCAGGGCGAGACAAGAAGCTTACCAAGTGCCAGCACTTAATGGCTCCCCTATTCAAAACGGGGGGATCTATGAGGACCGTTCAACCTTCCGCCTTCTGAAATCACCAGATTAAACACTTAAGTAATTTTGTTTAAAAACATAAAAAGCTGTTATCGGCCTATCAGTTTTTGTTTTAGCACTTCTGGAAGAAAACCTCTGACCTACGGCTGCAGCTCCGGGAGGCCCGGCGTGAGAGCCACCCACGGCCCCGCGGCCCCTTCCCACCCTGAGTGACGACTTCAAGCACACGCGCTACTTTACAACGAGCTTTGTAATTTTTTTTTTCCTGCTTCAACTAATTGCACTCTGGTAAAGTGGCAAAATGTGAATCACTTAGTGACAAAATGGGCACCAGCTGCTATTGTCAGAGAACGGTGACGCTGAAGGAAAGGGAAGCAAGCGAACGAAGTGTCATGTCAGAAATCAACTGCAACGTGTGATTTGAGAAAACATGACTACTTTACAGAGACAGGGTGTCATTATGGCGTCTCAGTAATACGATGCTTTGACAACTGCTGGGTCTAACGTATCATCATTGCATTAAGGTACACTGGCTTAGTTGGGGAAGGGAGAGAAAGGATTTTTTCTTTTAATAAGAAATATCTGAAGGTCTGCCTGGTTAACCTAACGGGAGGAGATCATTAATTGTACAGAAGGCATTGTAAATCCGGACCCACTTGCTCAGGGAGCTTAAAACACACGTGTCCGCAAATGCACGCACGCGCAGGTATAATTTCAGGCCTTCTTGAGAAAGGGCTGAGGCCCATCTCAAGGAACAGGTTTCCGCAGAACCAGTCACGGTGGTTTAGTAATGTTGCTTCCTGGTTCTCTGAACAAACGACATGTGCCGTTTAGTCTTAAAGACTCTTTCCAATTTACTCCGTCAAGAACAAGAGCAAGCAGACAGCTCCCTGCAAAGCTGAGGCTTGAATTGCTGACAAGAGAAGTGGCTAAGTAGCGTGGGGACAGGGGGCCAGGTCCCCAAAGTAACAAAGCAGAGCCTCTATCTGAGCTGAAAGCCTTCCCAATTCTGTAAAAGGCTGCGCACTATGCCAAAAAAAAAAAAAAAAAAAAAAAAAAGGAAATTTAGGACAAAAACAAGAGGCTTGCCACACATTTCTGGCCAGTCACTGAAAAGAAAGAGCCTCATGAATATAATTTCGTACCTAATGACTTAACCACAACTGGGAAAAATCTTGCCTAGACCCTATCTGCTTTTAGGGTTCCAGAGTTCTATGATCTTTTCTTGTTCCATTTTGTTGTGACCTTCGATTGGTCAACCACCCAGGTTTATTTTTAGACACTGAAAGCCCATGTCCTGGGAACCATCAGCCTTCGCCGAACCAGGATGGTCGGCCATCCAATGTGACATAGAGAGAGACCTATAGAAGCACACGGCTCCACCCTTACTGCTCGATCCACAACGAAGACAGGGAAATGGAGGGTATTCGTTTGTGGCCACGGAGGCTGAGAAAGGTGGCGGGAGGGATGCGCTACCAAGAGCAGGCGACCCAACAAGACATGGCAATGCAGACGTGTACGCCTCAAAAAGTGCCTGTGAAGACCCCCAGCAGCTCCTGTCTTACTTCGCCACAGGACGGCAGGCCACTGCTGATCACCTTGGTGAGTTGTCCAGGCTGTTTTGGATGTAGAAAAGTGCTGCTGCTTCCATTGGCATCGCCAGGTGATTTGTGACGCTTCCTGGCTGATAAACTTCATTGATGGGGAAAGGAATGGTCCTGGGATGTCACGACGTGTTGCTGTCCATTATGATGGTGGACAGTTTCTGCGTTTCAGGATTCGATCTGATGCAGAGGTGCTTGCTTCATAGTGTGATTTATCCTCACCTTGTTTTCTTGGACCTATTTCACCCTAGGGGTGTGCATCCCTTGTTTATAGCTCCAAATACAATAAGTGAGCTCCTGGCAGATCAATAAAACTGTTAAATGCATAATAATGTTGGGTAATTGCATACATGATGTTTTGCATAATTAACTATCTGAGCTTTTCTTTAATATAATGGGCACTCATGTAATATAGAGTAGCTATCAGTCTATAAAATATACACAGTTGATATGAGCCATGATTCTGCTTAAAACTCTGGCTAATCATCTACATCGGCTTTGAAGAAAGAGCTCTCCTCCACTGCCAAGTTCAAATCAATTCTTATGACATTACTTTATAACTAACATGATATTTAACTGATGGTGGCTATTAGCTATTATACAAATTGCATTCAAGGACTATAACAGTAGGAGGAAAATACCATTCGGTTTAAACAAACTTCTGCCATGCAATCAATATTATTGAGGCAAATTAAGTGTTTTAACAAGTGTGTATATTTGCCCTAATACAGCTTAATTATCTACATCCTCATGACTGCCCAACTCCATGGCACCTACGCATGTGAAAAGAGAATCTCCAGAAATACCTAGTCCGAAACTCAGATGCACGACAGATTTTTAAAGCAAGCATTTTTTTTTCTCTCATCCCTAAGAATATTTCTTCCCTTACAAGAGTTACTCTCTTGGGACCAAAAAAGCCTAAAGACCAGAAAGGCTTCAGAACAGTGTACCCTACGCCAGTGCCCTGTTGATCGGGTCACTATCCCCAGGGCAGAGTGAAACAGCCCTGGGCATGAGTTGGGGACCACTGTTAGGAAGGAAGGTTAGCACTGGGTAAAAAAAAAAAAAAAAAAAAGTACATGAGATAAATCATCAAAATGAAGCTTACAATATATGCTGAGTGTAACATTTATTCGGTCTTAGAGATTTACTATGCCATGAGCAGACCTCCTCTTCAGTAAGCTTTCTAGGGAAAAGAAATAGTCTCCTACTTCTACAAATCTCTGGTCTTTCAAACAGAAATATGGATCAATAAAGTTTGCTTGTGCTCAGACGATTCCGTTTTCAAGCAGTCAAGGAGCATGCCGAAGAGAAAAAGCCGACACAACAGGAGGGCGCTGACAGCTAAATGAAGACCTTCTCACGTCACCTCGCCAGAGGAGACATAAACAGTCACTCAACTCATGGAAAGTCTGTGTACTGATCTTTACAAATTACAATCGGATTCAGACGCATTCCACACGCTTTCCGGCGACGGAGTTCACAAATCAAATCCAGGTCAACGAAAGCTCAGGCTGCTGCCTGAGACTCTCTTTCCTATTCTCTTTGCGACACTGAAGCAGGAAATCAGAACGCTATCGGGAGTTGATGGAAGGATACTGAGATCACCATATTGATGTTGCCCTTTATTCGTTAGGAAAATGTTCTGCAGAGGCAGTTACAATGACCCACGAGTCTGCCGGTTCACCTGGAGTGGAACTCAAAAACACACCCGGAAACTGGGTGAATTACAGCGATGAGAAAATCTAAGTGCGCAGAAGGAATCGCTGTTGGAATAAAGGTCGCTTCGAGCGCATACGAACATTTCTACGGTAGAGAGAGATTCACAGCGCAACCAGAGATAATAAACCACATCTCCCCCCGTTGGACAGCGGCGAAACTGTATTTATACTTTTGACTTAATAGCTTCGTCTGCAGTAGTTAATATCTGGATGCACACGCAGCCGGTCTGGGGTGATCTACAGTGGCAGAGGTTGCTATTATATTCTGCTGGTATCAGGTACTGCTCAGTTGAAGTAGGAGTGGGGGGAGGTATGGAAGAAGGGAAGTCAGCTAATTATTAATCCTAAGACTTCTTCCCCAGTCCTCTTTTTTAAAACATTTCAATGAGCTAGCTACTTGAAGAGAAGGTAAAGCTTAAACAACAAGCTACTACTTGCAGGCCAGAGAAAATAACACAAATAAGATATATATACATATTTACATACACACACACACATAATACTCTCTCTCTCTCTCTCTCTCTCTCTCTCTCTCTCTCAGCCACGAAAATGACGAAGGATGTGCCTTGCAAAAGAACGGGCTTTGTGCAGGGGATTCTTCAGCAGTGGGACAGCGCCCGGGGAAGCCAAAGGAAGCCAACGACAAGCCAGGGGTTCAGCTCGGAAGGAGCTGCCATGCAGAGGAAAATTTCTAAACCTTTTTTTACAACTTTGAAAAACTGATTTAAAAAAAAAAAGCAGCAGCTGCATCAGAGTTCCCCCAGCTTGCCTGTCGTCTCCTGCCCCAGGAAACCCTTCCTTCTTCCAGCACGGGACGGAGAGGCGGACATGGGGTGCAGCTCTGGGCATGGCGCCGTGGGACCTGAGACCAGTACCGCACCACTGAGACCCTCAGTGTCCCCACATATCAAATGAGAGGACGAGCCCGCAGGCTTTCTAACGTAACTTCTGCCATGTTTTAAAAACTGTATCTCAGAGAAAATCCCTGCTGGCCTGTCATTCACATTAGACCGGAGAGCGAGGGCTGTTGTCCTAAATCTCACCTCCCACACTTCCATCTCGTTCGGGGCCACCGCCCTCAGCCGCCGCCCAGGACCACGGCGGTGTGCATGCTTGTGCACGGGGGTGCACTCGATGCACGGGAAGGAAGAATTACAGAAACAACTCGCGACACGACGCCGGAACGGCAGCAAACACACTTCGCTGAGGAGTCCTCCCCAGTGGGCGACAAACGGACAAACAGGGCGATGATCGTTTGCGGGGTGCTGGAAAGCAGGCTTCTTGGTTTTTCCTAGAAACGGTTCTCCTTCCGCTCATTACATGGTTTTGGTGGGAGGCGTTGGCAGGAAGGGCAATTCCCTGCAATCAGTGTGTAAGTGACTGTTTGTCCCCGCATGCCACACCACGCTGTCAGCAAGCGGTGGGGGGCCGCTGAGTTGTTACTCCATTTGATTTGACTGCCAGTAGGAAGCTTCATTTCTACCAACTGTTAGTTGCTCTCTCAGAGAATCTTCTCCTCATTTCTGGAGTGATTTTTGCCTCTCTTCTATTCCCCTTCCCTTGATATGCTGTAAGCCCAAAGGCCACGTGGATTTGGAAGAGGAGACCTCAGCTTTTGTCCCCTGAGCTTGTCAGTCAGACCCGAGGGCCTGGACATAATGAGTCCAAGTAATTTGTTCCCACATCTCCCTGAGAGTCTCCATATTTTAGTTCTGATTTCCTAGATTATCGCAAGGTTAATACAGACACCAACTGGTTCTGCCACATTGTGGCCACATCCTTCTATTGGGTGGGGTTTATTTTAGCCTATGAACAGATATTTCTAGAACCTTCATAAACCAAAAAAGAAAAAAAAAAGAAGTGTTTCACTCACCTTCTCATGTAATTTTGTTGAAATCATTGCTATTTTTGGTGACCGCTTCTGACATTTTTCAAAATTATTTTTTCTGATTTGATAACTTTAGTATATCCCATGAGAGCCTTTCCCTTTAAAAATAATGATTTTGATCTTTTGGATTCTCAAAGAGAATCAACTTCTGACAACAAAAAGCACCTTCAGAAGCAACAAAAGCATATGGGTGAGTCCAAAGGGTGGAAAAGAAAGAAGGGAAAATTCCTCAGAGATATTACAGAAATTCAGGCTGAATGGGAAAGTAATTAAAACTAAAGAGCTAAAACTATAATTAAGAAAAATTTCATTAAGGGGAGGCAGGTGACTCTGCTTTTCTAAATATGACAAGGTGCTGTGCGGAAATAAAACAGGAGTGGGTTTCGGTGAGTGGAGCAGGAAAGCCACGTCTTTAACCAGATCAAATTCTCGAAATTGGCTGTCAAGACAGGATTGTTGTGATTTATACCCGTCTATCAAGTGCCCGAACTGGAGAGACAGACAGAACAGTAGCAAGCTGCTGTCGCTTCCATTCGCAAAGAACCTTTAATTTCCACAGCACCATCTGTTACCAAATCTAATTCACATTCCCCCTTAATCTGGTTTAGTTCCATAATACTAATTCTTCCCCAACCCCTAGGAACACAAACCACCACCAAAAAAAAAAAAAAAAAAAAAAAGGCTTTGGTTCTCGGTGAGTGAGAAATTGAATATTATAGAGTTAAGGTGTTAAGTCTGGTGACTTGAGCGAAACATGCTTTTCTCCATTAAAATGTATTCCTGGTCAAGGGATTTGTTTTCAGCTAATGCAGAGATAAGAAAGTGTTCATATTTAGGGTAAAAAAAAAATGCTGATATAAAAGTAGGCCAGGGACATGAAAGCAGAGGTTGTCATAAAATACAATTGTTGTCAAGTTTAGTCACTTTCAGAACTGGCTATAAAATCACTTTGTCATGGTTTTCACGTAGAGAAAGCCTGAAATTGTATTTTTGTTAAGGAAACTCAAGAGACTGATGTGTATATTCAGAGAGAGTAAGAGCAAGGCAGGTGGAAATCTAGGAGAAATGGAAATGGAAAAAAATCACATATAATTTAAAATAAAGAGCTATATGTGGGTAAACACACATTCACCTCTCTCAATCTGAGATTCCATTAGCATGCACTTTAGATCCCCTATCATTTCTACTCTTAGCCAATATAATGCCTGGCACTCACAATCGTGAGGTTGTGAAGCTACAAAATTATAAAGTGCTTTATGCATCAGAGAATGATTAAACTATGCTCAGTAAAGATTTGGCGTTAAATGTATTTCATTGCTTTCTAACTCTGTGAATATTTGTTATCTCTAAAGGCAACAGTAAATAAAAATCCACAGACATATATTGCAAAAGGAGGAAAAGGTGTTTGAATGCTGGGTGAGAGGTTTTGATTTCCCGTTTAGTCACCTGGTTCACTATCTAATTCTTCTATGAATATTAGACGGATCATCCTTTTGTCCTCTAAGCTAGAAGCATAGAACGTTAGCTAGGTGACATGATATCAATCCATCACTTTCAGTAAATAATTGGAGAGGCTGTGATCAAAATATTTATTTTCATTATAGGCATGATTATCACCCATAAATACACTGTTTGTAGAGAAAACTTTTAACAGGTAAACTCTATCACTTAACTGGCAGTATCTCATTACCCAATCTAAAAAAAAAATCCTAAATTTGTTATAATATAAAGGCATACTTTGAGGAAAAAAACATCTCTCATTTTACTGATGGACTCTTCTGGTTAACTAGTTATAAAGATATTTTCAACTATTAACATCAATAAAAGCCTAATTTTTAGGAGATATGGGAGATTATAGTTTTTAAACTATTCACAACATTGTTGCAAACAAGAAAACTTGAGACTATAATAAATATGCTTATCCATACTCATGAACATATTATATGAACATCACCTATAAAAACATCAGTGGGTATTAGAAACAAATACAAGTGATTAAAGTGAATAAAGATGATAAAATATAAGATAACAATGTTAAAATTTTCAATATTAACTAAGATCTATGCTAATTATGATATCCCTAAATTATATATAGCAATTTGTATTGTATGATTTTTAGAGTATCTATTATAGCTGTAAATTTTTTTTAAAAAAATTGCTTTCTTTACATTCCTAATGGCTAAAATTCACAAAACTGACACCACCAAATGCTGGTAAGGATATGGAGCAACTCTAACTGATACACATTGCTAGAAGGATATAAAATGGTACCCTTTTGCAAAGTGGGTCAAATATAGGAGGTTGGGGGAGGGCAAAGTAGGTAAAGGGGATCAAATATATGGTAGCTGAAGGAAACTGGATTCTGAGTGGTAAACACACAATAGAATATATAGATGTCAAATTATAATGTACTCCCCAAAATTATATAACTGCATTAACCAATGTTACCCCAATAAACTAAAAATAGAAAATAAAAATTAAATAAAATAAAATGGTACCTTTTGGAAAAAAATGTTTGGAAGTGTCTTATAAAGGTAAACAGATACTGGTCCTATTACAACAATTCACTCCTAGATGTTTACTAAAAATAAAAACAGACGTACACAAAAAGAACTATACTCAAATGTGCAACACAGCTGAATTCACAATAGCCCTAAGCTAAAAAATCAGATAAACAAATTGTGATCTATATACACACATATATGCACAGACACACACACACACACACCACACACACACACACACACACACACACACACACACAACGGAATCCTAGTCAACAGTAAAAAAGAAATGAATTGTGATAAATGCATCAACACGTCTGAATATCAAAGACACCCTGGGGAAGAAAAATAAGGTAGCTACGAAAGAGCGCAGAGCCTTAAGATCCTGTTCATGTGACGTTCTAGAGCGTGCAAAACTACTCTGCAGAGACAGAAGTCACAGCGGTTGTCTGGAGCAAGGGCAGTAGATGGCCGACGAGGGGACATAAGGCAACTGGAGTTTGTGTGCGCTGCATGGACCCCATCTGTCAAAGGCATCCAACTGCTCACTGAAAATATACGTTTTGTTGCATGTCAATTTGATCTCAATACAATTGATATAAAAAAGAAAAGTGTGAACAATAAGGTAACTATAACAACTGTGCAGGCTCAGAAGATTCTGCCGATTCCTATGCCCTGTACCAGGGCTTAGACAACCAGATCTAGAATGTATTTCATCAACACCTAGTTCCACTTTTCATTTTACACACAAGGGCAAAGAGGATCAGAGAAGTGAGACAGACGACCTGTTCAAGGACACCCAGAACTAGAAGCAGAACCTAGTCCAAATTCTGGTTTCCATCCCTTAGGCCCGATCTTTTCCTAACTTATTAAAGAAGCAAAGGATGAAACTGAAATCAGGGCCACAGTCAATAACAATCCACTGATCTGACTGATGAACACATTTCTGTATTCTCTTTCTAAAAATATATAAGATACTTGTCCCTAGAAACACAAAATTGTTCTAGGTATTCATATGCGTGGTTTGGAAGTAAAGAAAGCCGACCTAACTTCCCTCCCCATTGCTCTGGCTCTCAGTTCAGCAATGCTGTTGTCAACTAACCGTGGGCCCTGACATATCATCTACAAACCTCTGCTTCCGAATCTGTTAAGTGGGAAGTATATCTTATAGTGAGTTGTGGGGAAACGAAATAAAAATCATTTGCACTGAATTCAGAAGGATATCTGTGAGAGCAAGAAGGAAAAACACCATTTTAAGACACGGGAGGATGACCCGGAAGCAGGAGAATGTGGGGTGAGCTCAGAGGATGAAGGAGGGGTGGTTCGGAAGAACTAGAGGGGATGTGGAATCGGCTCTGGGTTCTGACTGTAGGTTGAGGCCAGAATATGGAAGGTCTATGGTATGTAAATGTCATTTTGTAAGTGACGGGAAGCTACTGACGATTTCCATGGAGAAAAGAGAACTAACCCAATCTGTGTTTTTATTAAATATAATTTTGGTTGCAGCGAGGTCCATATATTCACTTATTCACCCCTATTAAGTTTTAGGAATATAACCTAATAAAACAAATAGACTAGATCTCTGAAATCACAGTGTTTAAAGTCCAGCTAGAAAGCTATTGTATCCATCCAGACGAATGATGAAGAAGACTTGAATGAAGATAGTGGCAAAGAGAATGAAAATAAAAATAAGAAGATAAATACTACAGACATCATTAAAAGAGGTTTTTGCACCCCTAGTGGTACATAAATAATATATGAGTCAGTCAAGCTAAAATTTCCTTGACAAAGTATCATGTTTTATAAAGTATTAAGTAAAAAACAAATTAACACCTTGTGGTTGAACTGTTCTCATCTTGACTATGGTTGTAGTTACAGGAATCTACATATATAATAAAATTACATAGAACTAACACACACACACGCGTGTAAAACCTGTGAGATCAGAATAAGGTCTATGGATTGTGTCAATACCAACTTCCTGGCTGTGATGTTGTTGTACAATTATGTCAGAAACTGGGTAAAAGGCACAGGATTTCTTGGTATTATTTCATAAAACTGCGCGTTGAGTCTACAATTATCTCAAAATAAAAAGTTTTTTCCCATTGAAATTTGCCTTGAAGACACGGGCTGTACCAACTGGAGGCTGTATCCTCGGTAGTTTGTACAGTGCTGAACTCAGATAGCTACCTAATAAAAGTGTCACTTAATAGAGGTTTGTTGAATGAATAAAGCAATGAACTGCAAGGCCTTATGTCAACTGAAGGCATCGTGATTTTTTACTCATGTTGTCATCAACCTGATCACAGAGGGTTTTATGTCTGGCTCGTATCAGTCTGACATTACTTTAAATACTCAAACTCTGACTCTAGTAAGAGTTAGTCCAGGTCGTGAAGATGATGGCATAAATGGTCCTCTATTCTACCACTTCTCAGAGAGGATGGATTCTCAAGATACTGTTCTTAAAATAATATTACTATGACTTCATATGTCCCAAGAAGGTACTGAAATATTTTTTTCTCTTTATTGGAAAAGAAGTTATAGTCACACACTGGTTCTCAAGACAACCCTGTGAGAAAAGTTTTATCTGTACAGGAGAAAAAACAGGATTGTGATAAAGCCAGAACTTGAACTTCCTATGTCTAAATCCTGTACACTGAACTACAAAATGCTGTGCCACAAATTTATAACAACAATATTTTGTAATAGCCTGTGAAATATAGATATGTAGTTATATCTATAACTACGGACACTTCAATCTTCTATTTTATTGTTCAGTGCTTTAATTTTCCTAAACAACTATATACTTGGTAAGTGCTATGATGTATCTGTGATGACTACTCGAACCCATGAAAACAAAAATGTGACCAAAAAAAAAAGATTTTTAAAAAGTAGCTTAGTCCTTAAATGACCAAGAACAAAGAATATTGTTGAACAGGCCAAAATTACTGAGCAACTTAGAAAATACCAGATTACTTGTATCACAGAAAGGAGAAGGCTTAAAGGATGATTATTATTTGATTGGTACAGGATTACAGCTTTGCAGTAAGGGGAAACTGACTTATTTCACCACGTGGAAAACTGGAGCTAGACGTCAGGTAGAACGTCCTGGCCATTTAGTCGCTGTCATTAATCAACTATATCAGTATGCATAATTAATACACATTAATTAATTCACTGTGGCTCTAACAACTGAAATGGAAGCACTAATTAATGCTTATACTATCTAATGCACAGGAATGCTGAGACTCAAAAGAAAAGGCATGAAAACCTTTGAAAAGCGTAACGAGTTATGCAGATGTAAAACATCACGATACATTTGTAGGACAAAATGTGATTTGTAAAATTTGAAATCATCCAATATGAAAGTAAACCTGTACCTACTTTTGAAATATAAATCCATGCTTATCTGAGGTTCTAACCACCACAACCTCCCCCTCACCCCCCCCAAAAAAAAAAAGCATTTGGCTTTTGAGATCTGTTGTGATCGATGTTTGTTTAAACACTTTGATAATGCATTCTGACTTGTTGCTGATTTTCACCAACAAGAGCTCACAATAGCACGCAAAATGATCTCCTCGACTTCTCAGTACCTGAGATTAAGAGGTTATGCCACTTGTTTGTATCAGAGCTTTAAATGAATTCGATTCACAAATCTTGAGTGAGTATCTACTATATGCAAGGGATGGTTCTGCCCATGAAGAAGAACGAGGCCCTTTCCAAAGGAAATGTGGTGAGTTTCAGAGAAGGTCAAGTATCCATGCTGCACTAAGGGGATGTGAAAACTACGCATGAAACTAATGAAGTTAGAGCCCTCCACCGGATGCCATGTGGGTAACGATTCATTTAACCAGGTCTGGGGCAGGGGAAGTAGCTAACTTCCACAAGAAATAACTTCCAAAACCACTTAGCTACATTCAACCATCTTAGCCACTAAATACAGGAGAACAACACAAGACAGTGTGGACAGATCTCGTGGAGCACGTACGTCATTATGCAAACTCTAAGCCTGTATGTTTCCTGGGAAACACAAATTTCACAGTTTAAGTGATGGTCAGTGCATAGGCTTGAGCTTTACAGATAAAGAAACTAAGGTTTATGGTGAGAAAGAAACTAGAGGGAGGAAGATCAGAGGAAAAAAATGGGAAATAGAGAAAGGGGCTTGGTTTTGTCACCTCAGAAACCTCTACACGAGACATGGAGTAACGCCTCTGTCCCCTGCCTCAGGAACCAAAGATTCGGTGACTCAGTGAATTGAGGCTTAGAAAAAATGAATCTCTTGAGAAATGGTCACCTCTGTTCTCGCCTTCTTCCACATGTACATATTTCTCTCCACTCTCTAAAATTCAGCTGACAGATTAGCGGGCTCAGATAATAACACTGACCGATGCTGGGAATTTTATTCATTCATCCATCTTTCTATCCGTGGAAGCTGGCAAAGCTGAGGGCTGCATACTGAGGTCACAGCCATCACATAAATAAGGTCATCTGCTTACTTACCTGCACAGATGTATCAAATACACTGTCAAATTTAAACCAGACGATCTACTAAAATATCTGTCGCAAGAAAACAAATAATGATAGTCAAATGATGGTGTGTGATCGGTTGACTATACTGAGCATAGAGGGTTGTTACTTGAGGAGTTTTATTAAATATGAAAGCAAAAGATTTATGTCATGGGTGATAAGGGCAGAATGCCGTAAAAGTGAGAAAATATGGCAACAGTGTGCCGTACATCACCAATGGGATAATTATTTATCTAAAAAGTTGGCATTCTTAGACTTCCAACATGCAGTGTATGAAATTCATATATTCAAAGGAGACATAATAATACCCTGCTGGCTGCTGGTGATGGATATGTTCTTAATCCAAATGACCACAGTCTTCAGTCTGCCTGTCATGGAGGGCCAGGAAAAAAATGGGATTTTCCTTTCATAACTCTTGATATTGAAAGAGGAGAAACCCGGAAGCATGATGAGTGGCTCATTCCGATGGACAAATGGACATGGAGCTGAGAGAATGAGTGTGAATAAAAGTCATTGTTCCTTAACTAATGTCATTGTCACTTGTTACACTAAAAAAAAAAAAAAAAATGGTGCAAGGAACTATTTCTGTCTCCTTCCAGATCTGGAAAACACAAGTTCAAACCGCAACCAAAGCTAGAAATTCTTCTACATCACATGAGTTCATTTACAAATTACTTCTCTCTGGAACAAGTGGAGGAAAGGCTGGTGTAATGTTTGTCTATTAACTAAAACTTATTGTACAAACACAGCAAGAAGAGTTGACGCCATAGCGCCTTACTGACTTGAAACCTCGTCTATGGATTTCCTCCTTTGAGGCTTAAAGGAATTCCTATTTCTCATTTACAGTCTATCAGAAAAGGTATATGACCTGTATTTTTTAATTTATATAAGACCACTCAGTCAATCAGCCTGGGCTGAAATTTAATGGATGTATCAGTCATCGTTGGTCCAGGGAGAGAAAACGAGGCACCAACACTACCACCCCATCTCCGCTTCTTCCATTACACTCCTTCCCCCGCCCCCTCCCCTTTTTTAAAACTCACCAGCTCAGAGGCCTCTCTGGACGGCAGGCCAGGAGTCTTTTGAAGCTGTTGTTTTTAAAGGGAGAGATCTGAGTGAAAATAAACTGATGGAAATATAGGAGGACCCTCTGGCAATTTCAGTTCCTAAAAATCTTCCTTTCTCCATTTATGGCATGGCCATTTTATTTCATATGCAGCAAATGTACAATAACAAGATGTTCCCCTGACAAATTAATCACTTCCCAAGCATTTTATCATATAAATAAAATATCACCACACAGGAGAGTAAAAGCAGCTCAACTAGTTGATTTAACCCTTCCTTCAGGAAACTCACCTGGAATAGATTGAGGACCACCTCTCTCTCTCTCTCTCTCTCTCTCTCTCTTTCTCTCTCTCTCTCTCTCTCTCTCTCTCTCTCTTTCTCTCTCTCTCTCTCTCTCTCACACACACACACACACACGCACGCACACACTCATTCACTCACACTCTTAAAGACAGGAGCTGGGTGCTCATACTCTTGGTAACAAGGCTTACAGGGGCTTCTAATTTCAGAAGCCAGATTGCAGTGTTGACTGGAATAGTAACAAACACAGGCTATACCTATGCTCTTTAAGAGATAATAGAAGCTAAACACAAGAGAACCTCTTCAAGACTCCAGAAGCACCACCCCTGAGAACCACCCGCAGACGAGCTGAACAGAAGCTACAGCTAACGACATAAAGAAGTCACGGCAAGACAGAACACCAATTATAACTGAAAAATTTTTTAAGTTAAAAAAAAACTGAGACCCTCTTCAAGTATCTTTAACCTCATAATCATCTGCTAGAATGTCTACCTTCCCCTTCATAGTTTTATTCTTACATTTCTTCCAATAATAATAATGAAATATTATGTTTGTATTAGTCCCAGCCATCCGCTAACTACCTAGGCAGTGAAGAAGAGTGCGGGGGTCGAGGTTTCTGTCTTTACTTTGCTTTTCCCTTTGCTAATTTCAGAAAGCGAATCCGGCAATTATAAGTAGCAGGAGGCTGATAAGGAGTCACACATGCAGGAGAAATAGGTCCAATTCAAGCTTCCCTGACTAATCCTTATTATGACTCATTTCGACTTCAGAATTTGTCGGTTGAGGTAAGAAGCCAATTTGGCTTTGAGAAGTGAAATCTCAGTTTTGTACTTTTTCTAGTGCCACCAACAACCCCATTATTAAGAGCAAAGCAGGAGGGGGCGTGAAATATTTATTGCGTGCCCACTCTCACCAAGCAGTTTTTGCATGGAGTTTATTAGCTTAAACTTAACATACTCTAAGTAACAGCATACAGGCCTCTGTCTCCCAAGCCCATAACCTAGACTATAGTATCTCCTATCCCAAAATAAAGTATTATTTTTAAAACCTGCATCCACTACGACCCTCAAACTATGATCCCGAGATTAACAGCAGGACATTCTGCCAGATGTTGACAGGAGATGGGAGCAGAAAGGGCCCAAAAGCCTGCTCACCCCTCCGCATGCACAGGTGCTGCTCCTTCTGTTTGTACTCACCAGCCAACCTGTCTTCTCCTACCATCAAATACAACCAAGTTTGAATCTATATCTTCTAAGCAAATAAAGAAACCTGGCATCATGTCTGGGCCAGTTATGACACTCCAAAACGAAAGATGACCAAGCCATGCCGACTGTCTTCAGTGCTTAAGTAAATACCACTCTATTAGGCTTGCTTTGGGGAAACCCCAAATGGTCACCTTTCCTCCCCACTTATGGGCCCATAAAATACCTATGATTTATTATTCCATCCCTCTTCTTCCCTATGAATGGGGTAATGAAGTTCTTTATGGGAGGCTATTAAGAAGCAACATGAATGTTACTATTTGCTACTTATCCCATGTAATTAATAACACCATAACTGCTGTTAGAGAGCAGTATTTAAAGCAGCTAACCTTCCATAAATATAGCCCATCTGACTAAACCGTCAATGGCAAATTTCAGGAAGAGCCACTAAATGGGGATTTACTTTTGAAATGTGGAATGTGTTATATAATGGCTTTTATTAACATTTACAAAATTTTTTTGGTTCTAATTAAATCATTAGACTTACCAACTGACTACATAAAGTCAGCATTCTTAAAAAGCAAGTCGTAACACTAATTTCCTTCTGGGAATTCCCTTGACAAATTATGCAATTTCTCTTTTAAAATACCTGACAAATATTTGGGCACCTAGCTTTCTTTAAAAGTTAACGTCTGTGTCTTTAAATAACACTTTCAATGAAAATGCCAATCAAACAGAAGTAAAAATTAACATCTAGATTATGGATTTTCTGGTCTTATGAGAGAGGATTGAATATAAAATGTAAAAGATGTTTACAGCAGGTATATGTGCAGATGTATGTTAATTTACTAAGTTTCTGTTGTCATTTTATGGAAATAACCAAACTCTAAAACCCTTCTGTCAAAATGAATATATTTTTTTATCATAATCTTCGGCTAAAGTAAGTGATTGCATACTCCAGGCAAAGAGGACACAAGCATGTGATCTGATGAAATCATGTGCATGTAAATTATTCAAAGATAACATAAAGCTGGCCCTGTCCAGATTAGATCAGAGACCTCATAAAACCCTAACATCAGAATTCTAAAGGAGATAAAACAATACTCAGGAGTCCTAAATAAAAAATAAATTTTAAAAATGAGCACATCGTGGTAAATAAAAGCAATTTTAAGCAATATGTAAGAAGCTTAAGTGTTCTTATACAGGCGTGCGTATACTTCTTCGATAACATGACTTTGTACACTTACAAGGCCTCAAACTATCTCTACGTGGTCCCTGAAGTTGCCAATTAAACACTGAGAGAATTCCTGTTCTTGCAGTTAACCACGACCACTAACAGTTACATGGTACTTCCAATTAATTCATGTCACTGTCAACAGTGTCCTTTTTTTTTTGCCTGTCAAGAGTAGTCATTCAATCAGCAGCAAATAGTATCCAAGTGACTCTAGAAAGAAGAAACAGTTTTCCAGGAAAAGAAAAGTTAAGAAGAGTAAGTAAAAGTCCTTGTTACAAATTCTGGAAAAAACATCATCTTTTTTTGAGGGGGTGGGGGGTTGGCTGTTGTTCAGTGTGGAGCGAGGGAGAGAGGGCCCTGGGACATCGGAGGAAGAAATGTGGGATGGAAGATGAAGGGTGGGCTGAGGGGATGAACTAGACGTTGCCTACTGCTCTCGAATTTTACATTTAATGCCCTTAAATTTTATGAAGTTCTTCAGCTTAAATATCTCATTTTGTTTGGCACTGGAACATGGTTTCAAATGCAGATGAAAAGGAATCATCTCAAATATTTTTCAGAAAGAAACTGGTTATAAATAAATTTCCTTGAAATAAAAAGTATTTTATTTGAACAAATATGGAGTGAGTAACTGGTTGTATTTTAAATTAGAATGTGATCCATTTTCATGCGTATTTTGCTCCACATAGGTGCTGCTTATTTAAGTGAAGGCTGGAGCTTTACTGGCTCATAAAAATAGATCCATTAAATTTATTTTGCAACTGAATAGAGTCAAGTGAGATGGAGTAAACACACCCAAAAGAATCCAGTCTATTCTGGAACACGAATATTCAAAACTAATTCTCTTTTCATGGCTCTATCATAGGCTTATCAGTTAAAACATAAACAGCCTAGAGATAACATATAACATCATTCATTCATCTATCTGTATTACTCTATCAAGTAAAAACAAGAATATAATAAATCATAAATTAAGCCCCTATTCCCACTCCAAAATTATATTATCTTCTGAATGATTCTGCAGAAAAAAATACAGTTTGTTTTGTGTTAAGTCTGGATACTACCAATTCCATTCATGGTTCTAAAACCTCCATTTATAATTTAGAGTCATTTTTATACAAACTAGATCTTCCTAGACTTCAATGACAATTAATGCCTTGTAAACCTATCTTGTTAGCTACAAAATGATACCTAAAAAACTTTTAAAATCATTTTTGTTAAACTTTCCTTTTTTCAATAGAGTCTATTTCAATATATGACTCCAGTTCACCATTTCTTTAAGTATTTCATATGAGTTCATCCAGTAATTTCTAGGGTATTTGTGCCTAACTATGTGGTTTATCTAGCTCCAAAACACGCAAAATCAAGCAGAGATTTCTAGGACTGAAGGCTTTCATTTCATATTTAGTATATATTATTACGTATTCTAAATCCAGTAACAGTGTTTTATACACATTAGCTAAGTTATTTTTGATGGGCAACATACACAAACAAAATTAACACTATTTTTTCTAATTGTTTTTTCCTATCAAGTAGGAAAAACGGACACAATATAAATAAATTACAATTCACAAAAAAAGTCAAATGTGTTGTCCACACACACACACACACACACAACCATTTTTTTTCCAGAAAGGACACACAGTTGTTTTATTTCTGCTAAATCAGTCTAAATATATTACATTCCATTAGTTTCATTTCTGCTGAAAGTCCCCAAGGTTCCCTACCTGAAGCTGGCCATATTTTAAGTGCAAAACAAGCCGAGTGCTATCTAAATCTAGATAAAACTCATTGGTTTGTAATCTGCACAATGATCTATACATCTATATCTACATGCAAATCAAACGCTTCGGAGCATCAGAGCACTTCGAGGCACCAGGGCGAAGGCCCCTTCCCCGGCTCCTCTTCTCCTTTCCCTCCACGTATTTGTAGGAGCTCCCTAAATAATTCACACCGCCTGCTTGTCAGCCACACCGC
>CM053516.1:3728793-3761427 GCA_028627145.1 Eidolon dupreanum | reverse complement strand
AAGTGAGACAAATTCTTCACATCCTGTACCAGGGAAAATCACCAATGACCAGACCCCCCAGCAAACCCCGAGGCTGGAGGCTGTTGCTTTGTTAGTATTCGGGAATTGTTCTGTTTTTGTTTTTGTTTTGTTTTAAGACGAAGTAAGGCAAAGCTTTCCCAAAGCCGTGTGGCACTCCGCATAAAGAAGACATATCTGTTTTAAAATTCCATCTCGGCTTAATAAAAAGTGAAGAGAAGAGGATGCAAGGGGAGTGATAGCAGAAAATTCAGGAGGACGATGGGGAGAAAAATGTATTTTCACAAATATTTTGCCAACAACACACATGAAGGGACAGCAGAGTTGAGGTGACTCGGTTCTCATGTAAAGGTCGGCTGCCCACTGCATCTATCGAGGGGAGGGGATCAAAAAAACTATACTTTTATAGTTTTCTGGCATTACAGAAAATATTAACTGAATTGAAGTTAAGACAGTTCTTCATCTCTTATTTCTCACTTCTCTTCCAAAGTCTGTAATTCTATAGTCTATAACGACAAAACTGCACTGCATATCACGTCAAATAGGAGCTCGGCAACCTCACGATGACAACCTATCTATCCTGAGACAATCACCTAGTAACATGTAGTACAAATTTTAATTGAGCATAAATACCTGACAAATATTCTCCTGAGATATTTCCAGCACATTTCGATTGGCCATGGTACCATGCCACCATGATTTTAATCCTTCTATAAACTTAACTGGTGCCAATATAAATCTTACTACCTAACTTCACTAAGCACCTAATTATACACATCTAAAAATGCATAAGACGATAATTGTCATGACCTAAAGCAAGTCAGTCTGTATCTTCGAAATAAATAACTAAAACACTGTCATAAAACACATCCACCGAAGAGATGCGAGAAAGAGACGGAGGACCACTTTCAAGTCCAGCTGCCAGTCCCTGGCCAATTGAAATCTCAGACTTTCAGGAAGTCTAGCGAGCAGTTTTGCAGGAATGCTGGACAAATATAGTAGCTGGAAGATTATCTCAAGATTAAGGACAAGGTTTCTTTATAAAAACCACCTTACTCCCTTCTGATAGTCATTTACTTTGATGGATATAATTTATAATGCCAGACCTTTCTCCTCAAAGTCAAACCACAAGAAACCATCTAGCGTTCAAATAAATGCCCTTTTGCTTTTCCCATGATCTCGTAGATTTTGTTTCTTACATGATCTATTAAACTGTTTTCCCCGCTTTCTTTTCCAGTCTAAAAAACAAACCATGTCCAAAAAATGTAGAGCATTTTGAGATATAATGGCAACTTTGGCGGTCGAATCCTGAAAGGCTTCGTGAGGAAGTCGTGTCCGGCCAGCGTTTTAGCTGAGGGAGCTCTCACACCTGACCCGACCCAACAGCTCCAGGACCCCCAGTCACACCCTTGCAATATTCAGGGCCCAAGTGTGCAGTTCCTAGCTGGGTTTATGATGCCAACTTCACATCAGCTCTAAAAAGCCCAAACCCAAAAGTCAGGATGGAAGCTTCATCTACTCAAGCTTTATGTAAAACTACTGCTACCTAACTTTCGGAAACAATTTTCTGAAGACTGACCCAAGTCTAAGTCGGAGACACAGATACAAAAAGTCCCATTTTTTAAGTGTGTGTGTGTGTGTGTGTGTGTGTGTGTGTGTGTGTGCACGTGCACGCATGCGCACGTGTGTCTTTAATGCGCTCAAGATCATTTTATAATTTTATGATGTATTTCAGAATCTTAGTGCCCAGGACAGTGCCTACGCACAGTCAAATGTTTTTGAATGAATGACCAGGAAAATGCAGTTTAATGCACTAAATTGATTACTTTAATGATTTAAGAAATTGCAAAGGAATGCATGTAATCTTTTTGATGCAACACAAGAAGTTACTATAAGCAATCAATTTGACACCAGAGAGGTGGTTATAAAAAATACACTTCAAAAATTGATTTTAAACTAATATCTCCTAAACTTGATTTCATTAACTATCATTAAGCTATTCACCCACAACCTAATTAATGTACATACTGAAGGTGCTTAATAATACTAAACAGAAGGATAGAGACATATTTCTTAGAAACATACTATAAAGCAAAGGGTAATAAACATTTAAAGATATTAACTGTGGAATTAAAATATAATTTTTAGAATTTAAATGTCATAATAATTTAGATATTCTTGGTGTATTCAATGTATGTCAAGAATGCCAAAATTAAACAGCCAGACAATTTACTAAAATAATAGTAGTAGCAAAGCACCAGCTAAAAAAAGTCATTAAAAAAATAAAAAACAGTAAGTATAAGCAGAGGGTTAAGAAATGGGTAGATAATTTCAATTTAAGCCCTGGATAAAGGATAATAAAGGTAATGTTTGTTATAAGATGTTATTGAAAGTGAATGATAAGATTTTGATTTCTGACATCTCAAAATTATTCTCTTAGTAAAACCTCTATGGTATTCGCAAACAAATCCATCTTATAAAAACACCTATATTGAACATATTTTTAGAATATGAAAACTCAATGTAATGCCATTGCATACGAATGCAAAAAAATACTATATCTGCTTCACAAAGGTTTAAAGAAGTTAATTTGTGTGTGTCTGTGTTTGTGTGTAGATATATGTATATGTCTGTGTCTATCTAAAATATGATTTCTCTAATTAATTTTAAAATTATACAATTTTATAGCCCTGTCTGAATGTGAACAAATCTTAAAGTTTCAAAATACAAGTTAGTCTAAACCTAATAAAGAAAATATAGATATCCAAAATTTAATCTGATATATAGTACATACTAGAATTAGTATAATTTAAAGAGAAACATATTTCTAAATGTCACCTTTCTCTTTCCTAAACATATTGATAAAGTGACTCAAATGTCATAAATTCAATGCAGTGCCCAATTTGTTAAATCCATGTAGTCCTCTACAATAATTACATTTTTTTTTCTGGCTTTATTTCCTGTGCAGGTAGCACTGATAGGAAAAAAAAAAAAAAAACAACTGAGAAGAGACCCATAATCTCTAAGAAATTACTTATTTTACTTATCCGTGGAACACCTGCCTGGGTGAAACAGAAATTAAGTCACATAATAACACACCCATATCTTAGAACCAACCAACCAGTAATATTTTTTTTAGAGGCGGGAAATACAGCTTTTAGCCTGTAGGTAGCTCTGCAACTTTACCCTGTAAATCCTGCTTCGAGAGTCACCAGAACCACTTTTGCTCCGTCCTGTGTTCCCCCTGCTGAAAGTCTGAGGGGAGTTTTCTCCGTAAGTTTTGAGTTTATCATCTCCAAAGGAGAGAGCCAGAACGAGGGCGTGACCCCTCGCACGCTCCCCCGGCACCTGAACAGAGCCGTTTGCATAGCTCACTGAACACTGTTTAGCCAACACGGAGCCCACAGGACCAGGGTGGCTCCTCTCTCCCACCGCTGCCATTCTTTTAAAAGCAAGGCAGGGGTTCTGTTTTTAGTACACACTTCGGTTCAGCGTTAATCCTGTTTTATGTTGTTCACACCTGCTGCTGACGACCAGCCTGCTGCTGATGGGCTGGGGCTCACGCTGCCCAGAGGAATCCCAGGAGCTGAGATGCTGGAGAAAGCTACTGCACACAGCCGGACACGAAGCCGGACCGGGGTCCAGCGTCCCACGGGTCTCCCCTCTCATTTGCAGAGAAAGCTCCCATGTCCCAAGTTGGCCACCCAGCAATAAATGCGACCAAGTGTTCTTTTTTTCAAAGAAAGACTGGACCCCGTTGGCTTAGTTGTATTCCTCAGTCTTTTGTGTTTTTTTGGTAAAATGAATGCCATTACAGTAAAAAAGAAAGAGAGAGAGAGAGAGAGAGAGAGAGAGAGAGAGAGAGAGAGAGAGAGAGAGAGAGAGAGAAAGAAAGAAAGAAAGAAAGAAAGAAAGAAAGAAAGAAAGAAAGAAAGAAAGAAAGAAAAGTCATTTTAATCAAGTGTACATGCCAGCTGCTCTGGTTCCTTACCAAAAGAATCTGTACCTGAAACAAACCTTTTTGTTAATTTTAAATACTCTAGAGCTCACCTCTCTCCTAGAACTGAGATACAAAATATATATTCTGCCATCAGGGGCCACTGTGTGACCAGGACAGTAACTTACATGTGAAGACGAGGCTCCGTCTGCCCCCACCCTGCACTGCATGTGTCTAATAGCAAACATCAAAAGGAATGACTTCTTTTTTGATCTTAGCACCAGCGATAAATCAAATTCAGTGCCACAGACAGGACGGAAATGCACCACTCAGGGAAAAACTCTCACAGTGGGACCAGTTGGAGGCTTTCGCTCCGTCAGTCCCGGGAAAGGATGTCCACCCTCCTCTCAGAAACAAGACAGAAGCCGTCGTGCACTTACCCAGAGCGAGAACAACATACCCAGTCCTGATGTGACCCCAAGTCAAGATGCACTTTGTGCTGACATTTCCAGCGGTGGCACTGTAGTCCCTCCCTCACACCTAAAGGCAGAGCCAATCCCCTTCCTCCCTGGGAGCCGGACCTGCCCGCAGGTGGGCACCGAGAGCTGCTACTGGCCAGCAGGACACAGCTGCCCTGTGTGGAAGTTCTGGGGTCATTTTATGACGCCTCCCGAAGCACCTTTCCTACCTGGGATCGCCCATAAAGCATCACGGCCCCCCTGCCAACTCTGGGCGTTCAGCACCTGCCTACCCCACAAGGGTGAGAGATTTCATGGAGCACAGGCTTAATTCCTCAGGGTGGGGCGGGGGGGGGGGTGGGGGACAGAAAGCGCTAACTAGCATATTATGGTTCCGTTAGCGATTGAGAATGAGGATGCACTATCTCAGCTGTCGGCATCTTTTCCCCGATTTGTTTTCCGACTCTTCACCCTTAGCGCTGTGCTCTTTCTGGAGGGTCAGGACTTGAATGCGGTCCCTTGTCGGGGCCATACTCTTCCTCGGCACAGGAAATATTTTACACAGATGCCCGGAAACAGCTCAGCTACAACAGGTGAGTAGCCAGGTAAATGCACGCTTTCTCAGTGTGCATACTACTTACTGTGTGCTTGGGGACTCTCTAACGATGGCAAAGGAAAAAAAAGTTGTTACAAAAACGATACTATAATGCACTTGGCATAACTGTACAGAGAATCCATGTCTCCCATAACCTCGCATGGCTCATAAAAAACACACACACACACACACACACACACACACACAGTTGTCGCTTTCAATTTGTTTATGGAATGTGAACAGTATAGGAATAAATTTAATTATTATGTTGAATCACATGAAATCGCTGATTTTTGGCCACTTTTTGACCTACAGAAATGGCATTTTCATGGGGTCCAACCTAATATAATTAGAATCTTATCACCTCACTTTCATGCAAAAAAAGCCTCTAGTTTTGTCAGAGAATGTCACAATTCCACACTTGACCTTCCTACTATTTTCCCTCAGAAAGCCATCTCTAGTTTTGTTTTGTTCTTTTCCATTGCTATCAAAATGAGAGGATTTACCTAAGTCTGTTTCAAGACTTGTACCTGTTAAGATTTTGGGTATCGGGGCCTCGCGGTCAAAATTTCATCAAGTTTTTCCCATAACAACATTCATGTAGCCAATCAATGGAGTGTTCACTAGAATCCTCACCTTTCTGAGAAGCAAGTTGGCAATCCCATAGAAGAGCAAACTCTTCCAAGTGCCAGTACGGCACACGAATGGGATCTGATAAAAAAAAAAAAAAAAATCTTACCCTTGAGGTCCTTCACTAAAGGACTTGAAACACGGACGCTTTTATTTCCCCCCAGTGACTTTGTAAGTTTGCTCAGGACGGAAAGATTTCAGTGTATCAGCAGGAGTCGCGGCTTTTAGATCAAACGATACTTAGTGTTTTACATGGAGTATTGGGGATATGATGAATACCCTCAGATAAGAAGGCGAAAAGCAGCTGTGTGCTGATTGGGGCGCCCTACCTGCCTGCCTACTCTCTGTCAGCACCACTGCCAAACACACCCAAACACACCTAAGAAAGTCAAGGCCACCTTATTTTAACTATAGTGCTTTCCTTAGGCAGGAATTTTTATTTCCGTTTGAATCTGAAACCGAGTGATGCAGTTTTACGTTTACAATTGACATCTTCGTAAAAAGAATGAAACCTTGGAACAACAGCTCAAAAGCAGGAAGGTTGCCTGCAGTAAGTTCTTACATTATTTTACACCTAAATGGAGCCCAGTTGTTTTTAGTTAAAAATTAATAAACCTTAAACTGATGACCTTTCTTCCACAGAAAGGCCCAGAGTTGCAAAAAAAGCAAACTTTCCAATGAAATATATTTTAAGGAACTAGTGCTGAACAAAGGGCTATTTAAAGCTGAATGCTTTGTCAATTTATCAGCTGGTGAACATTCCGTTTCTGAATTCCCCATGCTGCTGAATGTATAGAACGTTGGTGCCTTGCTTAATCGAATACTATTGATTCGAGTGTGTCACAGTGATCTCATTGAGAGTAATCAATAGTAATCCAAAATCAATCAATCTGCTCTTGCACTATCATTTATCAAATCTGAATACGCCAAATTATTTGTAGGCGTCAAATTACAAAGAGGAGAAAATGGTAGAGCTGCGAAAGTGAATGGTTTACCCTGAAGAGCAAAATCAACATCTCTCTTTTTTAAGGGGCGATGCTTCAAAAATGGGCTATTACATGGACAAATAAGTTTACCTTCTCATTAAAGGATCCTTAAATGCGTAACGAATCTCATTCAATTCCTGAGAAACAATACTATTTCCTGTACGGGAGTCTGCTGGCTCAGCACAGAGAATGTAAACTTACAGATGCACCTACTTACTTAACGACAGCACCCCAACATTTATAAGTCTGACAAGTGCCTGTCACCCCCCTGCTGGAAAACAAGGAGACCGAACTGACATAGGACATAACTGCATCTTCTAACATCAGAAATGATGTTTAATAGAATTGGAGTGGAAAAAGGAATACTTAATTTCTCCAGAGAATGTATAGCATGGATGCACCTGCTTATCAAAGAAGCTGCTGTTGACGCTAAAGGTTCTTTTATCAACATATTCACCTGTAATTTAGTCAAGGTAATAAATCCTTCTATTCATTACAGCGCACTCAAAAGCACCCCTTCTATTTAACTTGAATGAAAAAAGGCACAGTGTCTAAAACATTTACTTTTGCTAATGTAAAAGTGTTGGCATTTTACTTCATTCCTGATAAGCTGGTGCCAAGAGAAGTGATTATTCTTTTCTTATTCAAAGCCTATCAGCATTTCGAAAAGCTCTCTCAATCTTATCAGGTGTATGAACAGCACAGTTACTGAAAACAGTTTGTACTGCTCCTCTCTCTTTCTGCCAAGCTATCTGATCAACCCTCAGCTAACTAACTGTATTTACACGCAATCAAATGTATGTTGGATCTTCCACGCACTGTAGCTGGATTCCAGTCCGCCAAAGGTTTTTCTGCTGTGACATTAGCTTAACAAAAATGTCAGCAATGAGTACCCCAAACTGACAACAATCAAGAAAACACTATAAAAGCACTGGACTAGAATGCATAACAAACAGAAACAAAAGGAAAATAAATATGGAAAGTTGAAGGCAATCTCTCTGGAATTCATGGGGGAGGGGAACAAAATGTACTTTACATGCAAATGGGGGTGAATATCATGCACTTACTTTTACCAAAGTAAATTATACCCTAGCAAAACAGATGAACAGAACAGAAATTTGAAAAGAAAATGCTGCTGGGATCGAGGGGGTTCGGGAAAGTTTTGTTTTTTTTTTTTTTTTTAGAACTGAGCAGGCATTTCCTCCGTATTTCCATGACCTCCATGTGGAGGCCCAGAGGTTCCATCATGGATGCCAAGCCAGCCAACAGCCTCACTGGACTTACCCGGTCAAGTGAAGACGAGACAGAGGGCAAGGCCGTCACACAGCGTGACCACAGCCTCAGGACAGGTTTTCCTGTCATTAAAACCCTCATAAACACTCTAGACATTAAAGTTTTGTTCGCTATAAGGAAATCTAAAAAAATAAATAAAAATTAAACACAACTTGAGTTGTTTAACCTCATTATTTTTCTTTTCTCATTCTTCAGACCTAATCAACTGAACAGAACCCTACGAGGGTATGAAAAAGGAATCGTTGGCCAGGCGAGGGGACGTAGATGACCTGCTCTCCGCTCCTCTCTATTAAAAACTGCTTACACCGGATCACGGTCCACACAAATCGAGAGACAGACCTCATCGCATGCGGGTCGCTCTCTGGAACATGAAAGACGACAATGGTACTTCTAGAACATAAGAGGGATCCGAAATTTACTTGAACAACTGAATAACCAATCCCTGCGCCTCGGGAAAGAACCTCTGTTCGGGCCTCTGTGCATAAGCTGCCCACCTGTGCCTCACCTCCCTTTGCCGAACGGCTAGGAGAGGACGGGAAAAGGCAGCCACATGCTCCCAGCTGAGCCCAACGCCGGACTCTGCCTAGACCCCAGGAACAGAGAAAGACTTCCCTTAGATGTGCAGAGCAGTAAGCTGCATTAGCCAAGTGTGCAGTCCAGTTCAATTCAGCTGCTGGTTGCTTTTCCGTAGTCACACTAGGATTCCGTGACTGATGAGGCCTCGTGTTAAGTCTATGCAGAAAAGGGATGCTTCTGTCATTTCACAGGACCCAGCGCCAACTGTATACAGGCACCTTCTCATAGGGAAAAGATACGATTCTTATTGACTGTATGTATAAATCTCTCCCTTTGGTCACAAGTGTAATATTCCTCCTCAAAATATCTGATCTGTTTTAATAGATTGATGGCTGAGAAGAAAGCATTTTCAAAATACTCTTTCAACTATGGAAAAATGAACACAATTCAACGTGGCCCCTGTACATTTTTGGAGACATTAAAGTACTATGATAATTTGGAATTATGGAGGTCGAAGGACAATCGATTGAACCACCTCACATGTGAATTTTTTCTCTTAAATGAGTACCCCAGTCTATATATTTTTTCTTGTTACCCATTATTTTTGCTAACTCAATGTAATTTTAGGCTTTCTTTTCAAAGCAAAATAAATTATTACAAATAGAAAATGTAACAACATATTAACTGAAAAGTATAGCTTTTAAAACATTCTAACTCACATTGTGAGTATAAAAAGGAAAGTAAATATATTTATTTAATGAGCCTTTGTTTAAATTCTCAAAAGCCATTACGGATGAGTCAAATCTCCCTAGAATAGATGAAAAAGGAATTATCGTGTACAAAGATACCATTCTGATCATGAAGGTGGAAAAAAGAATGTTCTGTGCTTCTGCCTATTTTCTATGCATAAGTTCTTGATTTACATGTTTAAATTTTTTTCCTTGCATACTGAGTAATCCACACACACACAAAAAAAGGACAGGATTATTTTCTTTCTCAGAAAATGTATTTCACATACAACAAAAAAGAGATGTCCCTTGTTAAAAGTGGATTGACAAAGCTCCTTCTGATACCCACGTCTTAAAGTCTCCATTTACTTCATAGATAAAACTACTGAGGGTTACCATTGCAGACTTTTTAAAAATAAATCCCATTATTACTTCCAACATAGTAGAAAGATTTGAACAAGCTTAAGTTATACTCTTTCTAAAAAAAAAAGAAAAGAAAAAAAACTCATTATTATATATGCTATCTATACTTCCACAGAATCTTAAAGATAAGTAAGCAAGCATGTTGGTTTTCATTACACTTCCAGTACCCATCAATCCATGATATAATATGAGAATTTACTGGTAGCTTCCTCTTTATTTAGTACCATCTTAACCAACTGTTTGCGGAGAAGGTGTATGATGAAGCAAAGTCAAATTGACATGTCTGTGATACGCCTGACAGCCCTCAGTATGCCCAATATTAATTTGTTTTCTTTGGCTACGTAAGTGCTGCCAAAGCATATTACACATAATATGTACTTCCAATCAAAATGATGAAAAGTATATATGCAATTTTGTTTCACTCAAAGCAATATGAGAAGGCACAGAGGAATGCATATGACAAAGATTGTCTTTTATAATTAAAGTATAAATTTACTTTTAAGGTTTTTTTTTTTTTTTTTTTTTTTTTTTACAATGTAATCTAATCTTAGGTAGGCTCTCCGTGAGTTTAACACCTTAAATAAGTATTTAATAGATTTTAAATGCCAAAAGCCAGTGTTCTCATTTATTATATTGTGTGAAAGAATTCCATATGTAGTTATAGGTTATATTTCTAATGGCTAGTGTTGGGTGCTATTTATCTATATTCGAATGCACATATAGTTCTATACCAATATGTGGAAATGGGCTTTAATTGACCAGTAAGAAGCCAATTTATGTAAAGTATAGCTTTTCTTTTATTGCTTTGCCTTAGTGAGTTATCTTCCAAATATACATGCATGGCCAAAAATTAAAATGGCATAACATTTTAAGAAACCAAAACAGAAAAGCAAATTTCCTCTAAACATGTAAAAATGTTTTTTTAATTAAAAAGGGGATGAATGAATACACACACACACACACACACACACACACACACATACACCACACACACAAAATCTAAATCTTCTCAATCCGATGGTTTTGTATAATTGACTAGAAAATACATTTGGAAAATACTCAGAAATAGTGTCCAAATCAGAGAAAAAGGAGCAGCTGGCACTCCTGTCAAGAAAAAGTAGAGAGGAAAGCTGTGTTTGCTAAAACTCTGAATGAAAATTGTTTTTATTAGCTGAGGTTCCCTAGACCTTAGAAAGTATAAGTCTAAAATGAACTTGAAATAAGAAAAAGATGCCAGGTACATCCGTCAAGAGGCAGAAGACTATCACTTATCAACCTTAGATAATAAAGGGGCTAATTTAGATTTGATGGGTTGGCAGGAAAAAAAACAACAGGATTTCTTTTTAAACGCAAACATTAAATCTGGTAAAGTGTTAAACAAATAAAGGTAGGAAGTGAATCTAGGAATTTAAATAAGAATATGAATTAGAGCAAGGACTAGAACAGAAAGAGCATTTGGATCAGTTTTCTCTCGGCACTCATTCAGATTTACTAAGCAAATCACAGACTTCTAAAATTACCTTTTGGAAAAAAAATAAAAAATTCCAAAATCTACGATGCACTTTATGCAACTAGAATACTTATTGATTTTCTATATTTGTGCTTAGCCAAAAAAAAAAAAAGACGCAAATGACATATTTATATAGAGCAGATAAATTAAAATAATATTTTGCATTTATCTGAAAGCTGTCATGTTTATATTAAGATATATTTGTCAGGCCCAACGGTAGAGGAAAAGAATGTAGCCAAGAGCTAATTCAAAACTATTTATTGGATATGGGCCCAAAGCATTAAATTATGCATTTAATATTAGTAGCTTATTTCCTATTTTACAAATTATTTATGATTACTAGATGTTAAATTTAGGAATGATACAGATTAAAAATTTATAAAATCAGAAACAAATTTACTTATTGGGTTAACCTACCTTTTACATAATAGTTTAAAATCAGATAGATACCTGAAATGCTAACTGAGTTTAAAATCAGACCTGATAAATACCTGAAATGCTAATTCCAGGTTAAAATCATGCTTGGAAAATTTAACTGGTGACTAACTGATTAGAAAAATACTTGAAATCCACTTTATTATATAAACACAGAGGAACACTCAGCAGCATATCTATATTCTACGTATATACCTCTTCCCATCTATATTCGTATTTCACACGCAGGCTACACACTCAAGCGCACGTGCGTGTATTCAATCAGCTGAAGTGGATTTTAAAGAACCTTATGGCTATCTATTTATAATAGTATACACCATGTATATCCTTATACACATGGCTATGAAAATACTAATCAATGGCAAAACATACAAAATGCAGTAGGAAGAGCGTCAGGCGGCAGAGATGCTCGGTGTCACCCCAGCACTATCAAATATACTCGTAAATATGATTGGAGAAAGAGAACCTAAATATTTCACTGTCAGAGAATGGGGAGGACCGCAATTCATTTCTATCTCCTGTGCTTTAGGACAATGACAATTTAATACAAGGCCAGTGGATGTAAAAGAGATAAAAACTGAACAAACTGGGCCAGTGTAATCAAAGATTCTCTCCAGAGAGCTGGCCCTGCCCAGAGCTCATATGCACTTATAACGGATCAACACTGTATTGTCTCTTCCATGAATTCGGTATGAAGCAAAATTCAGAGTAAAGCTCATCTGCTGCATGACTTTAAAGTTCTACCGAGGTACCGTAAACACTCGTCTTTTATTCCTAAATCCTTGATGGGTGATTCTAAGAAGTTTATTTGATACTGATTAACTGGTTTAATAGAAACCATTGCTATTAACTGCCACTTATATGACAAAGTATCAGCCCAAAGTCCAGATTTTAATTTGTTTTATGAAATAATGTAAACAAAACCTTCACTGCTGACCAGTACTTTAGAAGTAACACAAAGAAATATTCTGTTCAGTCACCAGCCTAAAACGAATGTTGAGGAATTTGTCACAAGTGATACGGACTTGCCATTGGGCATTATGCCTACCTTCCACGGGAGCTGTCTCTTCTTTGTCTGCCGTTCTGGCAGGAGAGAGGTCTTGTGAAAGTCTGGTTAAATAGATCATAGAGAAGTTACCTGCCCTTTTTGACAAATGGCATCGTGTACCTAAAATTAATTGCAAAAGTATGGCCTGGCTAATGAGATGGTCCTTATCTTTTTCCAGCACAGGAAGCACAAGTATTTTTCTGCTGGCTCAATATTTTCAAAAATGCCTGAAGTATTATTAACTAAGTAAAAATCTGATTAAAGGATCTCAAATTATCATAAATTCCAAGATCTAGAAAATTTGGCGTTAACACTGATTTCCTGCATTGTTTTCCTTTTAAACCTTAATTTATTCTCTCTTTTTTTACTTTGAAAAGAAAAAAATATATGTATTTTTCCGGCTTTTATTAGCATTTTTTAAAGCTGAATTGCCATACCATTCTTTATAAGATGGCACATATATATTACAGGTCAGATTGAATCAAAGAAATATATCAAAGGCCGTCAATTTAGAATTAAAAAAGAAAAAGAACAATGATACCTTATTGGGGAGAAAACACTGGAAAAATGATCATCCATGCAAGAGAATTAATGGATATCCACAAGGGCTTTGCTAATAACATGGGTTAATTACCGCTGCAACACGCTAGGCTCAGTAAATAAAGCAGCAGTGCCATAAACACATTAAGATGAGAAACCATCACTATAAGAACCAACCAACACCATCAACCTTGCCTCTGCCCAGGGAATGAAAAGCTGTTTTCCAGTCCTCTCTGTAAAAGGAGGATTTCTAAACTTACCACCAAATGTGCATGGAGACACATAAATACACTGACACAAAGGGCTGGTGAAACGTGGGGTGCCCATCATTTACTCACCACTCCCATTCAACCTTTATTCCCTTAACTCGGGAATACTTTTTCTGCTTACTCCAAGGAGGAAATCGTATGTTACATAATACATACTGTCTAGCTATTTCGACTACATGTAATTTGGGGATGTGTACAATGGTTATGTAATTTTTAGAAAAATAGAATTAATCTGTTCGCTTTACTGAGGTGATGGGCAAGATTACGACACTCTACAGCCCAAGAACACTCACCCCTAAGTGCAGCTAGTTGTCACTCCCAGCAATTTACAAAGAAATCGTCTGAAAATCCCACCTACACCACCTACCTTTAAGGCTGCAGGTGTTTTAAACAGATTTATAGAGAAGAAATAGGAAGAAGAGTAATAAGAGTTCCAAGTCTGGAGTTTAAATATTCTTTCTTAGAAAAATAAATTTAAAGTGTCTCTTCATAGTTCTCAATAATATCACATCTAAAGTGGCTTAGGCAAGCTCCTATCTTTTAAAAAAAAAATTGCATTCACTCTGATTTAGGCTTGCTGTTGTTGTTACTGTATACGTTTTTCCCTCCTGCCTATTTTTATCCCATATATTTCCACATTATAGTATTACTCTTGAATAGTTATGTTACAATTTACTTTAGCTCTTAACAAGGAGAGATGAGGCAGAGGAAAAATTCAAAATCTCAAAACAGAAAGAGGGCACCATACAAAATAAAACTTGCATAGCTCCAAACAGGAATCTTAAAACCCAAATTTGTTGAGTTGTCAATGCCTGGATTTCAGTGATCAAGCTGAAATTTACTGAACTGCTCCCTCCTCGCCTTGCCTGTTTTGGAGTGTTTCAATGGCCTTTCCTTCTTCCAACAGCTGTGACAACTGTTAAAACAGTCAGTAAAATTAAGTCCGCTCTCTAATCCTGTAGTCAATGTTACATTTTAATCAGAGGTTGAAAGGGATTCATGTGATGAGCACACTCATTTAGAATGATTAGACTGACACATATGTCAAAATGAGCAGATATATTATTTTCATCTATTTATGCTATCAGTTATTACTGCTATTAAATGTGAAACAAGCTTTCAAGTATTATGTTCTTTAATGTGCTGGCACACTTCCTAAAATAAAAAAAAATACATAGTTATAGGTTAACATTTTAGAATCTCCTAATAGTGGTCTATAAATTGTATGAACCATTTTTAACAGCCTCCGAAGCGGAAATTGTCCAATATTTTCCTCCGAAACCGCATAACTGGTTTCATTTCTATGTATACACACACGTGATGGGGTTTAACCCAGTACAATTACTATGAATATTAATAGCATGTATAAATTCTGTGGTTTATTAATTGAGACAGAGAGGCAGATGCGTTGCTTAGCATTAGATCTTTCTGTCTGTCCAGTGAACCACGTAACCATCAGAAATGCATGCAGACAATAAATCTGTATTTTTTTAAAGATGACTTTTAATTGAGCCAAAAAGAAAAGAAAGCTAGTTTGAATCTTGCGCCAAAGCCGAAAGGACATGGACATGTGCTCTGATTTCATTTAAATGCATCTGCTTTAAGAGGCTTATCTAAACTAATTATTCAAATTAGCTAAAAGAAGTTAAATTGAAGGAAACTACTTTAAAAAGAAGCCTCTAGGGGATTTTTAAAGTTTGTTTTGTTTATTTATTTAAGAGAGAAAGTTCAGAATCTGGGTGAGTTTAGATAATGTGTTCTCCCTGACTCGAAGACATTTTAAACTCTCCAATTCTCCAGCCCCAGGCCCAGGAACCTTCAGACTACACTTGAGTGGGCAGTCCTACCTTTGTTTATTTTTCATTTTTATTTTCACACAATTGAAGGTTGTTTCTTCGACTGTTTCAAACGGATGCAAGCATAGCCTTCTGATCTTTCGGCTCCGCCTAAGTCCATCTCTTGGCTAATATCCCCCGTGTGAGTGTGTGAGTGAGTGTGTATGTGTTTGAGCACGCATACATATATACACACACTCACCCTCACACACACACAAGCAGCCACTCGGACTGCAAGTCACTTTCATCTCTCACTTAATTACAAAGCAATGCAATATGCAGTCACTAAGGACAGCTAGTGGACATCTACCTATAATGCACTACTTCATCTTCTAGAGTTTTAAATCTTCTTTAAAATCTATAGAGAGAAATGTTTGCCAAGAGCACTCTTTTCGGAATTATAACACTTGGTATTACTGTAATGTGAAAGCAAAGCAATATAACTGACTCAACAGAAAGATGAACCGGCGACAGCTCCTATGATATACTAATATTTTATCTTAACAATGAATTGAAATTAAGTTTATGACCCACTCATTTATACAAGAATGCCTAATTTACTTCCACCCTCCACTCACTTCTCCCCCGCCTTTAGAATGCAAATATGTAGAGATCCATGTGCATAAAGATAGTCATAAATAGGAATTAAACTGCAAGTAAGAACAAAAGTACTTTTCTATATTTTCTAAACATGATCCATGAAACAAATTCACAATCTCAACACTGTCTATTCAAGGGGAAATTTAAAAAGTCACTACTGGTTCTTCTCTAGTTTTTTTCTCCCCTTAAATATTTATAATGTGTGAAAATCTCATGTTACTTAATGGACTGATTTGTCAGTTAAGTGCTGACTTAATGCTAACCATGCAAATAACATTATTCTAGCCCTGAATTGCAAAGGGCTAGTTTTTAAGTCGTTCTCTGAAGGAGAATTAGTAAATGTACAATTTCGCCTCTAACTCTGCCCGGTAAGAAATGACAGGGTGCTGAAAATATCCGTCAAACTGCAAATACATAAGAAGCACTCAATAGTATAAATCATTCTGAATATTGTATTTTAAAACCTCTTTCCTTGGGAAAATGGGTCCTAGTAAAAGATGCATTTTAACAGTTCACTAAGCATTTGTGCCAAGTGCCTATTCTTAGCACCTGAATAAGAAGTGACTGTCACACAGCTGTTTTACTGACAGTCCCCGAGCTTTGCCTGAAAGGTAACGCTGAACCTTGGTGGCCAGAGAACAATTCTCGACTTACTGAATGAGGGGGTCTCCCTCCACACAAAAGGCACACGACAGACACAAACAAGCCCCGTGCACACAAAACACCCAGGGCTACCTGGATTGGTGTGCGAAGGGACATTCCGTCCACACACACACACACACACACACACACACACACACACACACACAGACACGCGCACCCCCACGCCGAGTTTAAAAAGGAAAGAAAAAGGTACCTACTCTTCCTCGTAGTGCAGGGAAAAAGATTCAGGGAGGCAAAGTTCTACCGGATCCATGTGCGGCCGGCAACCATTATGCGTGCACCCCAGCTATAAATCAAAGTTTCCTTGACGCGGCACCGCGCAATTAACACAAACGTCCTCCCCGTGACAAGCCCATAGGCACAGCCAGTTGGGACCAAAGCTCTCACCGGCTCCTAATCAAGGACTTAAAGCCCCGATCGGAGCTTATTAATATGAAGTAGGGCTTTACATATGCAGTCCCCCCGGCCCAGCCGCGCAGCCGATTGGGGGACCCCTGCCCAATCAGGAGGGAGGCGGCGGGGGGCGGCCCGCGCCGCGGCCGGGCAGGTAGGCAGGGCGCAGAGCCGCGAGGGGCGCGCGCGCGGCCGGGCCGCGGCGCCGGCGGGGGTGGGGGGGCCTCTGCTCGCCTCCCCCCTTGTTTGTTTGTTTGTTTATTTATTTATTTTTCTCCTTCCTTCCTTCCTTCCTTCCTTCCTTTTTTTCCTCCACCCCTGGGAGGCTACGAGAGAGACAGAACTAACTTAACTCTCCAAGCGCTGGAGGCGCTGGTTTCTCACCTAAGCCCCGGCTCGCCTGAGAGGAGAAGAACTCTGCGCAGACGCTCGGTTAAATTTGGGGGGGAAGAGGATGCTGCGGAAGGTAGAGAACCGGGTTTGTCCTGCCGTTCGGTCTGTGCTGTTGGTCCACCGGGGGCTGCTGCTTGTTGGGCGCTGCACTTTCTCCTGCATTCGTAACCGCGTCTTTTCCTGCGCTGTGTGTGTGGGTATTTGTTTATTTATTCATTCTTGCATTCATTTCCCCCCCTGATGCATACCGGGGCCGTGTCAGAGAATCCGGGACATTCTCCTAAATTGTTTGGGCATGGGAATGGAGATCTCGTCTCGGAGGAGGCATTCAGTGTTTCACAGCTACAGAAGAGGAATTAGTGCCCGAAGACAATTCGAGAGAATGCCTGTTTAAATAGCCTGTGTAAACATCGCTTTACCTGCTGCCGTCTCTCTACCTATCGAGAGATGGACGGTGCGTAGCTTTTCAAAACTGCAGGACAAATTGGCTTCGCCAGTTTCTGGGGTGGGGGCGGGGGGAGGACCGAGGGCTGTAGGGGAAGTTATACAATAAATCCATCTCAGTCCATTTTGACAAAGTAAAGACTGCATTTTTCTTTCTTTCTTTTTTTTTTTTTTTTTTTTTTTTTTGGTAGGGAGCATCACGAAGCAGAGCACTCAATGTTCTTAATCATATACTTATTTCAATACAAGCTTCCAAACTCGGAGACATAAACAAACATATAAATTTTACCCCAATTGTCAACTTTTCAATAAAATGCAGTTTACATACTTGTTCTCCTACATATACACACACTGAATACTTTTAAAAATCAGCTCAGAAACATTTAGGAAATCTTCACACAGTAAAAGACTAGTTTCAAACATAATAATTGATAAAACCAAGAATTCTCAGTAAAGTGTGTGTTTGTTTTAGAGATGGTATAAGAATAGAAGGGTGTTTTTCCTCCACTAGTGTACAGTGTGTTTTTAGTTTCCAAATAACAAAGAGTTTTCTTAGGTGCTATTTTAAAATACAGGATTTTTTTTTACACTAGAGAATGTACTTAGAATAGATACCAGCTATTTATGGCAAAGAGATAACTGCTGCCTTATGGAGACTGAATGGCCCACAATTTTGATATAATTCGGTGCCACTGCCTTCCAACCTTTTGTATCATAAGTCTTACATGATATAAATAGTATAATCTTTGAGATTAAAATAAATTAATTCAGAGAGTCAGCGTGTGTGAAATTCACTAAATCAGAACTCGACTCCTTTTCTCAACCCTCTCAAAATTTCTAGGCCTTAAAAAAAAAATCACTAAAACAGAACAGCCACATTAAAATTCAGAAAATAAAAATGACAGACATGATTTGGTCCCCCCCCCACAGAAGAAAGAAATTTCCCTACCATGTATTTAGCCATATCTAAGATACAGGCCTGATTCATTTTTTTTTGTGGTCTAAATACACACGAGTTTCTTGATAGAAACTCATATAGCAAAAACCATGCCCAAGAATACTGTATAAAAGCAGGTAGTAAAAGCTTAATTACCAGTAGCATTATGCTGTCTATATTGTTAAATATGAACTCTGCAATTAAGATGTAAATTTGGTTGTGAGCTGTGAATTACAAGAGCTTGAGATGTAGAAGAAAATTCAAGCATTCTGCAGACACCCAAAAAAAAAAAAGATTTGTCTATTCAATCTAAAATGAGACATGTAATCATTTTATAATTAAAAAATAAATGAAAAGGCATTTGAAAAAGAAACATGATTTTTCTAAAATACAATAAAAAGAACTATGGAAGCTAATACTGCTTTAGAAAGAGCAGTATTTAACAGTTTTTAAAATATCTTTGATTCAGATTACTACCTTGATTTCTGAATAAACTAAAATCCTCAGGGTAATGAATAGACCCAATTGTACATATTTTTGAAAGATATACCAAAAAAAAAAAAGTTGCCTTCTTATTTTGTCTAGAGACCTATTTTTTAAAAATTAAAATTAAAAAAATTATTTACTGTACTCAGTGCATTCAGATCTTGCACCTGTGTAGAGTCCTGTAGTCATCAGTTTCCCTGCATTATCAGGCTGCGACAGAACCTGTGTATTACTCCTCTGAAATGGCTGTATAAACACAAGGCTTGTAGTCAATTATTTACTGATGGACCTTAACTCACATTTCCTAGGAGTTATCTTTTATTTCCTGGAATTCTTTTATTCCCTTTGGGTACTTATTTGACTCATTAGGAACCATTTGATTTCGCTGGTATATATTTTTAAACATGTTTAGACTCATTCATGGGCATGACTTTTTTTCCTATGCTCACAGAGACCCATGCACAAACACACACGGCGTACCCTGCACTGACCCTTCCCTGACCATATTTCATCCATGCAACGTGCACTGGCCACTAAGCTGGCTGTTTTCCGAATGACCAGAAGTGCACTCTGTTCGTAGAGCTGTATGCTTTCCCCTTGGGGACAATGTGTCACCTCTACAAGTCAAGGACCTAAGATTACACCTACTGTCTTGAATCCAGTTTAACCAATTTAAACTTTAAAATGACATCTACAGCACTAAACTTGTGAGACAGGTTCCAGAATATTTTATAAACACACAGCTTAGTCATCTCAAGAATCTTCCCTACTCAGAGTTTTCTCATCTTGAAGGAGGAAAGAGTGGATCATCACAGGAAATAAATGCATCATGAGCAATACTGGCCATAAACCTTTAAGAATCTCAACTCAAAGGATTTGGTGGTGGGGGGGGAACTAAACAAATGGTTAAACAGCCCGAAATAAACACATCTTGCTAATCAGTTTATACACTTCACAATCTTACCACAAGGAGTCGACCCAAAGCAGGACAAATAGAACCAAACGAAAGGAACTCTTAGGATTGTTTCACAAAGAACATTAACAAATTACTTAATATCAACCTCTTATGCATTGGGCCCTGGGTCTGAGCATAGTTTCAACCTCTTCTTCTTCAAACAATGCAGTCACAAATGTCTAAACAGGCCCCAGCTAACACACAGACACCAAGCAGAAAATCTACTTCGTTTCCATTTGAAAGAACAGGATGGCAAACAAAATTGGAGAGGAAAGGAAAGGTAGATTCCTGCTGCCTGCCACAGATTTTATTGTATTTTGATCAGAATCATTTCTTAAAAGATCCTAACGGTGCATTCTTATGTTGCTAAAAGGGCATGAGAAACAATCTTGCTGTTATTGCATATTAATAGCTATTTCTCTTTCCCGCCTTCTTTTTTTTTAAATCAACAGGACTCACACGAATTAAAATGTTTATAGTTGCTACACTATTTCTGAAGTGATTTTGATTTCGTATTGCTCATCTGCTATTTGTTAAATATTTAAAACTAAATGAGGCATTGCAAATTTATATTTTCCAAATTGCCTTGTCATCTACTCTTCTAGTTCTTTCTTTGAGATTATAACTTTTGCAAAAATGTTTAACTTTTTGACCCATCTTCCCTGCTCTCTTTGCTAAAGCGTGTGTGATATAATTTACCATACTACAAAAAGCAAACCAAGACTTTTAGAAACCACTGTCTTTAATTCCAAAAGAGAATCACAATGAACATCCCTGGAAAAAAGCATCTGAAAGGACAAGCAGGAGGCCTAAACACCCAACTCCCTTCTGCTCCCTCGGGAGCCGTGTGGCCTTGTGCAGGTCACCTCACCTCATTGATCCAGCCTTGGTTTCCTCATCGGAGCCTTGGGATTGCTTTGATGTTGGAAATCCTCTTAAGAACACACCTTTCCCGCTGAGATCACTAAGACTTCTTGGGAAGTCAGTACGAGTATTTTACTCTAAATTTCCTCCAAACCTCCATCAATTCATCAAACCTCATTTTCTGTTGCGTTTCATTTCTAGGGCACAGGCTTTGATATTTAAATTATTGTCTCTACTGGCAAGAAGCAATCATTTCTACTGAAAATGATCACTTCCACAGAAGCACTAATAAAATCCTTTCCTTTTGACAAACCTCTTGTCCTGTAAATCCATCCCATTCCCAAATTACTGAGTCTGTGTAAAACACACACACACACACACACACACACACACACACACAAAAACCCACAAAAAAAACAACAAACAAACAAACAAACAAACAAAAAAACATTCTCTGGGGTACAATTATATAACCTCAGTAACACACCAAACTCTTTTCCCAGGGCATTTGGGAAAGTGGTGGGGGTGGGGAAGGCAGGGAACTAATGGAGGCAACCCGGTTTCTGTTTAATTAATTCAGAATTATTTCACTTTCATTTTGTCATGCTAATAATATACATGGTAAAATGTCAGTAAAAATTAAATTATAAACTACGGTAGCTCCAATGGGAAAACTGACTTCAGTTATGTTGTACTTCCAACACACTTACCATGGTAAAATATCAAAGGCGTTTTATAGTATCCCACACGCTTTCTATAATCTGAATGGCATGTATTTACAGAGCAATCGTTAACATTTTGAGATTATACATTAATAAGTGAGTTGCAGTTATATTCTTTCCTGAATGTTAAGCACCATGAGCTAAATGCAGAAAACATTCAAGGTCAATGTCCCGTTTTAGACCTTTTCAGGCAGCTGTAATATTATGATAATCAAGCTTAAAATATTCCTATAGAAAGAGTAAATTAGCCTTTTCACTTGAAAGATGATTATGATAAACAATAAACCTAAGAGAGGACAAAATTCCTATTTTTAAAAGCCATAAATTGTTGACTCAATCATGTGTGTGATAGTCTTGTCCAAAATAAGGGTGGCTTAACTCTGGGTGGGGGGGGAGGGGAAAGTGGAACAAATATGACCAATTTCAGAATAAGCTATGCTTGCTTTGATATCAGTAAAATGACCAAATTACCCACATTAACCACCCCATGCAACATATATCTGATGCTAAAAATGTATATATCCATGAAACATCAAGAAAAGCACAAAGTATTTTTTTCCCTGATGTATGTGAATGTTCAACACTTTGAAAGTTCTCTTTTTCCCCTTGTTTTCTTTAACCCTTTTGCCCAAATTTTTGAAAGCCCAGTAAAGAAAAAAGTGAGATATGTAGCCTCTGGTGTCCATATAAAATACAGGCTTAAAGAGGTTATTATGCTTATTTATTTATTTATTTTTAATTTTTTAGGCGAGGCAACCTTTGGTTGACCTCACAGATTGCAAGGACCTTGTCAGCTTGCAATCCCTTATTTTTTTATTTTTTACGCCTACAGCACCTGGTCTTCCTAGGTGGTCTCCCATCCAAGTACTAACCAGGCCCAACCCTGCTTAGCTTCCGAGATCAGACAGGATCGGGCTTGTTCAGGGTGGCATGGCCGTAGACTTATTATTTTGCTTTTTTGATGTTTGAACTCTCTAACACATTTCTAAGGACTTTTTTTTATAAATGAATACATTTGATAAAAATCTACCTCCCCCAAACAAAGGGAATCCATTAGTGTGTGTGTGTGCGTGCGTGCGCGTGTGTGCGTGTGTGATGCCTGGCAAGTTAGAAGACTCCAGAAGGCCTTCTGGCAAGGGGGTGATGGCTTGTTAAGGAGCCATGCCTTGGGCTCAGATTCCAAGACGAGGAACGAGGCTTTGGACTAGAGTCACCTCGTCCACCTGAGTCTCAGCCTCTTCCTGTCATAAGCGGGAACAACAGCAACAACCATCTTGGAATGAACTGAGCTAAGCCAGCTGAGAGGACCACGTGACTCAGTGTGCCAAGGGCATCTGGCTTGTGCCCCTTCTCCTGCCTTAATACTTCACGGCACGTTCTGCACACACTCTCGAAAGCCCCTCAGTTTGGATAATAAATTTTCCTCTCATCTTACACACAGTGAGCCCTTCTGCCAATGTTAGCCCCGTTCTTGTTAAATCTCCTTCAATGAGGGAGGAGATACAACAGAATGATACTGCCCATTCGTTTGGCCTTCACCTTCGACCAGGAGTTCAACATACCGAATATAGAAAGGAAGAGGACGTTTAAGCACTTCCCCAGTGAAAGCACCAAGCACGTTTACCATAACAGGGCGCGGACTGCTCGGTCTCACACTGACACACACACACACACTGGCTCAGTGTAAAGACAGGAGCAAAGAACAGGCGTGACAACGACAGACCTGGTAAAGTGATGATTCTGCTGACTTCCCAGAACGTTCGATCGCACATCGTTGACCAGAAAGAAAGGGAGAGAGGAATTTCTCACACCCCTTTTCTCTTCCTTCAAGACGCTTCTCCCTCATCCCTCCACCGAGCTGCTCGGTCAATAGCGCTCTTGATTTTATTACTGTCCCAAGCTCGGGCTCATTCACCCAGGAGCTCCTTCGATCAGATATCCCAAGAACTCAATTTCCTCACAAGGCTTTGCTGTTGTTACACTGAATGACCACTAATCTATAGCAGGACGGAAAAGTCCAGGCAACGTGAATTACAGGCAGCAAAAGACCGTGGGGAATGTGGGTCCCACCTGTTATCTCACAGGTGAGGAAAATAGGGCTCAGAGTAGTGGAGAGCCTTAACCCAGGTGACACACCCAGGTATTAAAAAAAAACTTATGTTGGAAAAGATGCATTTTGCCCCTTTCCAGTGCTTACTTCGAAACAAGCTTTGAATGTTAATCTCACAATTGTTGACCATATACCAGTGCCTAGAACTCTAGCTGAGAGCTAAGCCCTCCAAGGACAAAGGTCCTAAAGTATGAGCCAAGCGACACCTGATCCCAAGAGATAAATACCCTAATCTACACCAAATTGTCCTCTACCTTCTCCAGAAGCTTAGAAAGATAAAACGAGTCACCTATTAAAATGAAGTGGGGGTGAGTTAGAGATAAATTCACTCTTGTCAGCAGCGAATCCATTGCCTTTTTCCTAAGCACATTCTGATCACTTCTATGAAAGGTCCAATTCTGATTAGATGACCACGCCTTCCCCTACCCTAATGCCTGCCCAGCTGTGATCTGTGGAACTGCCCCTGCTCTGACAGTGTCCCCAAGTTCAGAGATGGAGCTTGCTCACTCTTCCTGTCAATGCTAGAGCGACACAATGAGTATGTGTTGGATGAGTGAGGGAATGAATGAATGGACTAACGACAGACGTTCTTACTCAGTTTACTATTATTCAGTTTGAGGGACATTGCTAAATTTAAAGATTATAATTCAGTTTGGACCATTAGAATAAACTAGGGAAATTTAAAAAGACAAGATGATTTACAAAAAAAAAACAAAAAACAAAAAAAAAAACCAGAAGTAAATGAACAGGGGAGAGGTTAGTAGAAAAAGACAAGAAAGAAGAAAGAAAAAGAGTCCCGGGCCTGCTCTGCCTAGATAGGCACTCTATCATCACTTCCATCTGTTCTTTTACTTATCCACTGAATACCAAATGATCTCAGAAAGGAGGTGGAATTCTCTTCTTATGCAAGAGGAAGAAGGGAATTACTTAATCAGCAGAAAAAGACAAAGGTCCCTTCTTTAGGCCTCTCTCCACTCCTCTTTACTATCTGTAATTCTTTAAGTCTTGTAGCTTCTGTTTGGTGGTTTTATTCCAAGAGCAAGACACTGATGAGAACACATCGCCTTAGGGAGAGCCTCCCCCAAAGTTTCTAGAAAACCACGCTTTAGGTGCAAAAAAAAGAGTGAGGCAAAGAATTTCTTTCCCATTCCCTTAGTAGATTAAAATCACAGGAAGGGTGTGGCGGGGGAGGAGGCATGAGGGCCAAACGAGGAGACTTCCTTTCTCACCTGGAGTTTGTCACTAAGGACACAGCTATTTGGAACACAAGCTTCCTCCAATCAAACCTGGTGTTACAGAAAAACAAGTAACATAATTAAAGATCGCATTTTTTTTTTCCTAGAGTTCAGTTACCACTTGAATTAGAAAATTAAGTCAATCAGAGATAATTGTCATTAGTGAGAAGAGGATTAATTCATCCTTCAATAAATGAGACCTCTAAACAAAGAAGTAAAATTTAACAAAGGAATAAGATTTCCCTAACTTTAGATTGTTTTTAAATAATCTAAAGTTAGGTTGAAAAGCTTAACTGTCTAGAAATTTTTAAAGGTCTAAGTAATGAGCAGAGCATCTAATATTTTTGCTATAATTTAACATTAACAAAGCAGTTTTATACATATAACTTTTGTTATTTTTACTCCCATTTTCTAGATGATAAAACTGAGGCCCAAAGAGTATCTGATGCCTCAAAGACATTAGGTTGTTATATTGCAAAGTCAGCATCTAAATTTCTAGGCTTGTTTTTTTTTTAACTGTGCATCTTTGGTACTCACAGTGTCTAACTGTTTCCTGTAAACCTTTCTGTATCCTCTTAAAGAGACACACAAGGAGAACAGAAAAGCCTTCACAGTATGCCTTTAATTTTATTTTCGGAAAGTGGAGTAAAGTTGTTCCTTATGATTACATACCGTTCTTTCTTTCTCACTAGCAAAATGCTCACCTTTTGGATGCCTGCTCGGTGCAGCCCCTGTGTAAGTTTCCTGGGATGAACACATACCAGCAAGAATTTAAAATACACATAAGAAAGCTGAGGGCTCCATTTTCCTTCTCTGTCCCTGATTTCACTCAGAAAACTCTGATTTACCTCCTCATTGACTCGATTCTTTTCTCCAAGTTTCACAGCGATGCAACTACCCTCTAATTCTCGAATATCTAAGCCAAGGAACAAGGAGACCCAAGGAGGCACAAAACCACTCCTCATTAGAACAAAAGCAACAACGATTTTTAAAAATTTAAATTAAATTTGAAAATCACCACATTTGCCTGGAATTTTTCCAACATCTCTTCATTAATAGAAAAGAACTATCATTGACTCATATAATGTAATAGCTTTATAAACCTCAGTGTTCTCATTAGAATGATCCTGCTTCATCTCTCTAATCTTTCTAGAATGCTGTAGAAGGGGACAGCATTTGCATAGTGCCAGGTGCTCTTGGGCCTGGCTGTATTATTGCTAAGATCTTGGAAGGAAACATGGCCACAATTTGTTTTCTCTATTAGCAAAGATGATTAAATGAGACAATATGAGCTTTAATGGGCTCTTTCTGTGGTCAGGGCTTTCCAGCTTAGCCCCACGACGGCCTCGTTCCCATCGATCGAGTAGTCGGTCCTACTCAATTATTCAATCCCTATCAATATTTTGAGATATAGGAAGTATAAATGTAAACATTTTGTTTATTTTTACCAGACTTAATTCATGGGCTCTTACCGAGGGCAGTTGGGGGGAGAGAAAGTTATATTTTATAAATAAACCATTTAGTACGGCAAAGAAAAATGTTCTTTTCCTTGCAATTCTGGCTTTCGTTGAGTCAGCTTTAATGTTTAGCAACACAGTCCACGGGGTGGACAGAACCCCCTTCCAGTACTGCCAGGCTCCCTGAAATGTCCCCTCCTCTGTGAGTCTCCTCTGGGGGTCTGCAGGGGGGACCTATGGCTCTCTCCCATGTCCCATAGTGCTTTGCACTAACTGCTCCAACTGGCTTGATCAAGGTACGTAGCACCACGCCTCCATGCTGTCCATTCGGTAAGCATCCTGACGACCTTTTATCATCTGCGCTCTGCCTACTACTGTAATTGTGACATTTCGATTCTCAATAAATATTTGCCCAAGAAATTGCTGATTTGGGCAAAAATTGTCACATTCATGCTGCCCGATTTTTTTGCAAATGAGTTTGAATGTTCCTCCGAAGAAACCCTGTCAGCATTTAATGGGGCTCATATATTCCCTCTTTCATAATTAACTACTCACTAAATGAAACTGTCCTTTGACTTACGAGGAAAGGGGTGTTGTCGCTGGGAGCCCCCCACCCCCACCCAGAGGACGAGAACAAAATGTCGGCTACGTTTCTCAATATTCGCTTTGTTGCATGGCGATGGCAAAAGTCAGCCCTCTCCCCACCCCGCCATCCACAAGAGGACCTCTAGAACAATCGTTTAAAATTTTCAATACTTCAAATCCTAGTCATCCATCCTCAGGTGGCCCCGAGTGGTCTCAGTCAACTGGATGATTGACTCGAGAGCTTGCTTTTCTGGGTCACTCTATTCCTCTCTTCTTGAGAGAGAACAGGAAGGAAATGCCCACGGGGCAGTTCCTAGGACATTAAACAAGGAACCTTCTCGACTGCATAATTCATCCACGATCTGAGCATTTGAAACCCAGTATTCATCCCCCGGAGTTAAACTCAAGCAGCATTTTAGGTCAGGGTGAACAAGAACCGCTCTGAAGCGCCCCCATCTTGCCCAGAAAAGTGAGGGGTGGTAGAAAGAGCATGCAAGGAGCGATGGCCCTCCTCGCTCACCTGTGACCTTGTGACCTTGGACTCGGTGTTCCATCTCGCTGGGCTTCCGTGAGAAACCGGACTGCACCAGTGCAGTGGTTCTCAAAGTGTGGGTCCCGGACTAGCAACTGGTTAGAAATACATACTCTCAGACTCCGGCCTAGACCTACAGAATCAGAAGCACGGGGGGCTGGAGCCCAGTGTTCCGGGTTTTAACAAACCTTCAAGGTAATTCTGATACGTGTCAACGTGTGACAACCACGGGGCTGGAGCACCGTTATGGTTCTTTCTTGCTCTAAAATTCTACACATTCATTATCGGCGATAGAACCTCGATTACAACAAAGATCTCAGAAACCCACTTTGCTATGGACTTATTGGCTCCCGAGTTTTTTAAACTTTGTGTTTCAAAGCATCGAGTCTCTGGAATAAAGCTGTACGATGGCAAAAGCCAAAAATAAATACCTAAATAATTTAACCTCTGTTGACTACTATGGTGAGTTCGGACAGGAACATGGCTCTTGAACTTTCAGAAAACTCTAAATTAGGTTCTTTTTTTAGTTAGTGTATGCTCATTTGTTTTACTCCACTGTTCATGCTTCAAGATCTGAAGTGACAGCCTTAAAATTGTGACTCATATGGAGATCAGAAGAGCTACAGAGAGGCTCACTCCTTGCTGAGTCTGGGCTCTGCCATTTTTTAGCTGGTGACTGGTAGGCTGGTGAATTAAAGTCTTCTTCTATGTCTCTGTTTCCTCATTTTAAAATGGTGACGTCTCTAACCTCTTGCTGCTGTTAAGAGGATTAAATGAAATGGCTCAGATATCAGTGGTACCAATGTTTGGAAAAATCCTGATCTCTAGGCCACACCTCAGCCAATTATCTATAATCTTTGGCATCAGGAGTTGAAAAATCTCCCCAGGTGAATTTCATACACTGCCAAAGCAGAGATTTGAGAACTACTGGCAAACTGCTTAGCACAGGGCCTGGACCACTATTTTACCATTACAGAACCATATCAAAGAAGTGTAAGTAAAAGTGTAACATTGGATGTCGGACAGCCAGGTTTCGAGCCCGCTTTTTCAGCGTGTCGTCCATGTGATCTTGGGCAAGTACCTGAACCGCTGTGTCTCAGTGTCACCATCTGCGAAGGACAACAGTTAACGGGAGGTAAGAGCGGGAAAAAAACACGTGTCCTGCTCATGTCACAAGGTCGTCATGAGAGCCAGCGAGGTCATGTAAACCTGAGCCCGTTATAAGCCACGCAGATGTAAGGTGAGATGATTCTTCCCCTTGACCCAGAAAAACTATTTCTAACCTGCAGAAATGTCCATGGCTCATGTCACCGGTCAGGTCACTCGATGCGAGTGACTTCTCAGCCTTCACTAGTCCTGCCAACGAGACATCGTGCTTTTGTCCTCGAGGCCATGCTGACATTCCACAGGCCCACCTCAACCATGGCCTGAGATGACCTGCTCCACACGGCAGCCACCTGGGGACTTCTGGAAACTACTGGACCTTGGCTGTCACCCAAAGTCCCTCAGTCAGAATCTCTGAGGGTGGGGTCCAACTGGTGATCACCAGCTGCGGCCAAAGTCGAGAGAAAGAGAAAAAAAGCTGAAGTTAAGCTTTCGGGGAAGTGGCTCGACGTAAACGGAAAACATGTGTGGGCCTCCGCTTTGGCTCGATGTGACGCTGAAGAGCCAGATTGTCATGGCTCCATCAGCTCACGAAACTTAACTACAGTACGCGCAGCGCGGCCAAGCACGTGGGAGGAAAATGCGAAAAAGCACACCGCCCTGTGCTGATCCCCGACGTGCTGAGTCTAATTTAAAAGCACGTTCCAACACCGCACTGCAGGATGAAAACATGTGAAATGGCGCGACGGAATACCGGTGTGGTAGCACCAGCCGTCAAGTGAGCCGCTTCTCATTTTCTCATATTCTCAGGCCTCGTCGCAATGGCTTTACAATGCGTGTGGGTGATGTTTTCCAACAGGTAATAAGAGTCGGACAGAACAGTGTGTGTATGTGGCGGGGGGGAGTAGAATGAGTGGCGGCACTTTGCCGTGTGGAGGTACCAGATGTCAGGCCTGAGTGGTGAAAAACGGCTCAGGGGCACATAGAAAGTTCTCGGACTTACAAAGTCTTGGCGGATTCTTGAACGTGCACACCCATGTTTCACGTCTCTCTGCTTTTCCCTGTTCCTTCTGCTTAGCAAAATCTTACTCATCCTTAATACTTAGTCCACCCTGGGAGGTCAGGGGAGGCTTCTCATGGAGAGCAGTCCGATATCTCTGATCTCTACTAACCAAACGCTGCTGACGTTGTCCTCCTACTTGTCTGACTGCCCCATGACGATAGGCTTCTTGAGAATAAAACTGCCTCCTGTTCAACTTTACAAATAATCCCAGCTCTTAGGGCAAGTGCACAAAAGGGGATCTCTAAAGACTCATTAAACCGAACTAAAAAGCCTCCTGGCTGTGGGAAATAGGCAGGAATTCCTAAAGAGATAAGAATAAGATGTCATATAATCATAGCTCAATTTTTTTTTTTTTTTTTTTTTTTTTAAATAACACTTGGCAAAGAAGATTCCTGTAGATAACTGTCTTCGCTGATGGTTCGGACTTTCCTCTTGAGGCTAAGTGACAGAGCTGCCAAGGGCTCTTGCCCGGCGGACCGAACGGGTAGGTTCTTTGAAACGCTACTGTTCGATTCTCTAGGGACCGGTACATGGGTTCTGTACCGGTGGTTCTCAAAGTAAAGCATCAGTATTCCCCGGAAACTTCACGGCAACGCTCAGGCCCCACCTGGAGAAACCCTGAGGCTGGAGTCCAGCAATCTACGTTCTATCAAATCTTCCAGGTGATTTTAATGCACCCTCATGTTTGAGACCCACTGGTCCAAACTAAAGGGTTGAGAAGAATAAAACAGCAGTCTGAGTGTCCAACCTCTTTTCAGTTTCCCCAGCGTGGCTGTGGACCCCCAGACTCTGAGGAGCAGGTGTTTCTGAACAGACCAAGACACGGCGACATTTAAAACTCCTATTTCTGGCCGCTCAGGAGACCAGAGGCTTAAGGTACAAATGGCAAACCTGTCTCTTCTAGAGTATCCAGCCAGAGGCCTTCCTTCTTGACTATTTTCCCTGCAGGTGGTCTTGTAAATGTGGCCACGGACACATCTCAAGTCCTAAGTCTGACTTCTGACCTCCCGAATGTCCTCCCCTTCTCTGCAGAAAAACAGCCCTGAGTCACTGACTTGCTATTATTCTATGCTTAATAGGCCTGACCTGTGCAATATTTTTCATCTGTCTACAGTCCTATCTCCAAATTCTCTATTTTGAATGAATACCGATTTTGTGACATGAAGTCTGCTGTATAATGAAATGCAAACAATGAAAGGGCTAAATCAGTTTACCAAAAAATCTATTTGTCAAACTGTGGAGAAGTTCCCAATTTAGTCTGGGCAGTTCATGCAGCTCTTGATAAGGGAGTTAAAAACGTAGCTGTTCTCAGAATGAAAATAAAGGCACGTGTACCACAGGTATATTTTCCCTTCAAGAGTCTTTGTTGTAACCTGTATCTAATTAAATGCCTTTACACAAGAGACCTTCACACACAGCAGAACTGGAGCATTTTTTTTTTTTCTAGAAGGGAGCTTGAATAAGGGAGGAGAACACACTAGCTTCCCACATTCCAGTCCTTACATTACATTTACATTTCTATACAGCTTCATCAACTTGACAAAAAAAAAAAAAAAAAAAGCACAAGGGGAGGCCTTTTTTGTTCAATTCTGGACTAGAGAGATTGCTAAACCCTGCAAAGGAACGTGCTGAACATTTTTTAAAAAGGAAGAAGAAAGAAATAGCAATTTTGCTTAGATGCCCGTGGAAAAACTACATTTCCACACACCCTTCTGTGTAACTAACAGGAACTAGAAAATTATCAAGAACTTAAAGGGCTCAAATTTTTATTTGTACTACTCTGCTCACTCCTGGAGTTCATTTGCAGGCAGAGGTGTTCTCTCTTACACTTGACATTTATTGGAGTGGCTCTGAATTTACCACGTCACATTTATCAATATGGGATTTTTTATATATTGACATTCTTAAGTTTTTCCACCTTCCTAATTTAACTATTTCTTTGGGTGGAATTTAAAGTTGTTACTTTTCAGTTGATATTTTTTAAATCACCTTAGAAATTGATTCTCAGATACAACTGGCACTGAGTTACCACAGTTCCTAACCTGTGTCTTCTCTCTATTTTCATAACCCTGTCCCCATATGGGAGGACTTACGACGTCATGGAACTGCATTGGGTATAAAAACAGAACACTGTCTCAACAAAAAAGCCATTTTTAGAGAATTAGAAGCTTTTTGAGGTTAGTGTAATGTGTACTCTAATTATTTCTTTATACCTGGAGCTACACATGTGGATCTCTCAAACTAAAATGCTATCCCACACACCTTGCATGCACGCACACATGCACGCATGCACGCACACACTGCTTTCTCACCTGGCAACTCAGAAAGATCACCCCCTCACTGGAGGCATCTCTTGTCATGCCATCATTTGGTGCTCTCATATCATTTTGTACAGAATTTCATTTCTCCCATTACACTGTGAGCTCCTTGAAGGCAGAAACTTGTCTCACTCCCCTGGAATGCTTGGAATACAACTCAGGGCCTGACAGAGAGTAGACGTTCAATAGCTGTTGACTGAATAAATGAATGAAAAAATGCAAGCATAGCCAGGCGCCTGCCTCCTGAGCTTTGGACTGTTACATTTATAAAGATTAATTTACAGTCATCGAAAAAAATACCACACTTCTGCATATAAGTGCTTGGAATAAATGTGTAAATTTTTAAGTTGGTTCTAACCTTAAGTCATCTCTATATTCTCAAAGTTAAATTCCAACCGCCTGACTCTCCTGACTAATGATTTAACTGGTCTCTCTCCCTCCATTTTTCTGCTTCTTTCTAATCCATTTCATATGCTGTTCAAGCACTTTACTCCGTGTTTTCCATTTCGACAAGACAAAAATCAAGATTTTTGTAAGCAGAAATTCAAGTCT